>AZIM01002408.1:34556-59688 GCA_000516915.1 Ophiophagus hannah
GGGGGGGGGGGGGGGCCCCGCCGCAGCGGCGAGCGAAGAAGCGGCGGCGAGAGCGGCTGCGGCACCGATGGCTCCTGCGGGCGGTAGCGGTAGCTCAGCGGCGGGGAAGATGGCGCCGTCTCACGTCCTCAAGTGCTGCCAGAGGGTGCTGGCGTGGGTGCCCGTGGTCTTCATAGCCCTGGTCGTGGCCTGGTCCTATTACGCCTACGTGGTGGAGCTCTGTGTGTGTAAGTAAGCCGACGAGGTTTCGCTGCCGCCCTGCCGGGGAGATTCCGCCTGCCCGAAGGAAGGAGGAAGCTGCCTCATAACCGCGGAGAGCGCCCTTTCGCTGGGTTGCTTTCAAAGGCGGGATCCGCGGGAAGGGACCGGTGGTCTCCTTTCCCCCAAATTACTTTGTCGGCTTTCCGGCTTCTTCCTTCTTACGCAAAAGTCCAGGGGTGATTCATTCTCCAAGCTTTGGGGGCGGGGGGGGGCGGTGACCTGTTGCCTGCCGCCTCACTTTCTCTCAGGAAGAAGGCAATGGCAAACCACTTTTTTGGGTGGGGGGACCCCTTGCCAAAAACACTGCATACTTTGTTCGGCAGTCTCAGAGATTTGGACACGATTGAACGGAAAGGAGGGAGGAGGGGAGGAAACCTCGTGTTTAAAACTACTCCTGGGCATTTGCCTTAATCTGGGAGAATTAGCAATCCATCCTCGTGTTGTCAAAGCCCGGACAGAGTCTCTTTTGAAGCTTTCATGTAGATGCGGTTTAAGGAGAGGAATTGAAATGAGGAGGCAAGTCCACCCTTTGACTTAAGTACAAACAGGGTGTTTGTAAGAAAGAGCAAAATGCCTCTTATGTAGCCTTATCTAGAACTACATCTTTCTTTACTAGTGGGGTGTATTCCAACGAAAGGGTTGATAGCATTGCTAAGTGTTTGTTTTCTCTGAACCATGGGCATTAAATCCTTTTTAAGGTCTTTTCTTTCATTCCATGGTTGGGGATGAGAAGACAATATAAATGCTTTGACTGATGGTAAAATGTACTTACCTTTAGACAAAATTTGAGTCCTAAAGGGTGATTGGAAAGAGAAATATCGGTAATTTAGTGCAGTGTTTCTCAACCTTGTCAACTTTAAAGCAAATGGAGTACAACTTCCAGATTTACCCAGCCAAGGCTGAGAAACCCTGCTTTAGTTTTATTTGTGCAGTAATCCTTCCCTGTGTTTCTTTGGACATTGCTCATTAAATTGTAAAACAGAACTGGTTCCTATCATGTTGATCTAGAAGAGTTATCTTTCATTAATCCTTCATTTGTTAAAAGGTTTAGGGCCCATTCCAAATAAAAATACAAAAGTATTTGGAGTGAATATAGGGTTGATTTGATTTGTATGGCAAGGCTAATGTAGCTGGAATCCCTAATTTCTACTTTTTATGAAGTAATTAAAATTGATTGCAGAAGATAATAATGAAAATTGTAATGCATGCATATCTACTTGGGGAGAAAATCCCACTGAGTTCAATAAATCCTATTTCTAAGAAAGTAGATATGGATTGCAGATTTAGTTATTTTATTCACTTAACCAGAGCAATTCAAAAAGATGAAAGAATAGTAGTGACTGGTCTCAGAGCCCCTAATCATATTTCAAGTAATCATAATTAACCAATAGCACAGGTAACTCCATTATTAACTAAAGGTGACATAGGACTATAGCACTTGTTTTAAGAAAATCAAAGGTGGATTTTTAAAAAATTGATCTTTCTATATTTTACTAAAACTGTCTGATTATAAGGTTCAATTGGGCAAAACAGTGCCATCATAGGGCTACCATTTTACAACCAAATGATGGTTACCTCAAATAGACTACATTTCAGAATGCATGGGACCCAGTATTCCCTTAGGAATGAAGTTTGGAGAAGTGGCTGCTTCAGCTGTGGTTACTTGATAGACTTTTTCAGCATTCCCTGACAGCTTCCCACATGTCAATAGGGAATGCTGCAGGAAGTGTAAAGTCAATTGTAATTGCCCACATTCCATGCCAGTCTCCCCTGGAGCAAAATCTTTACTTGTACAAAATTTATTCAGAGTGATATCAATGGGGAAGTCACAGGCTTCCTCATACCTGCAGCCTCCCTAGCTCCTCTGTACTTGTGCCTCCCCGTTCATTTGTGCATATCAGAGCACCCTTCCTGACCCGTTCTGCACTTCTATGTACCTTCCCCAACCCTTATTGCATGGCTTGCGCATCTCCACTTGCCCTTCTCGACTCACATTGCAGCTCTTGCACACTTTTTGCACTCTTTTCCACCCATGCTACAGCCTTGCATTTTCTCCTCAATCTATAACTCATGCTGCATTTGTTATGCACCCTTGCACGTCCTTCCTAACCTGCACCATGCCTTATGTGCTCTTCCCATCCCAGGCTGGACCTTTCACACACCTTCATGCACACTTCTCAACCTGGGTGTCATGTATTATTTTTTAGTGAGGAAGCTGATACAAAGTTTAAATTAGATGGAGGAAGGGAGGGAAGCAACCAACCAAGCAAGCTTGCTTCTTTCTAGTTTTCCCACTAGGAAACTTAACAGGGAAGTAGACAGGAACCTGGAAGTCATTCCTGGAAGTCACTCCTGCTCCCATTGATTTTTTTTTGCCACTGTGGCCATTCTGTTTGTCTATTTAGGTAAATAAATATCTCTGCAACAATGATCCAACAGGTATGGGTTGTCTAGTAGGTACTAAAACTTACTGTTCTTGAGCAAAGTTGGAGTCCCTTGTAGTTTCAGTATAAATCTTGAAATAGTATAGTTTAAAGGCTTATCTCATTTTGAAGATCATTAATGGTTTGTTTTCTAAGTACCATCTCAATTCTTGAGCTCTGCAAAATGGTTAAAATGTAGTAGCCCTATATAGTTATCCAAAAGGGACATTATTCTAAACAAAGAGAAGAGATCTTAAATAATGCCTTCTTGACTTATTCTTCCATGTTTTGATCTAAACTGTACATGTCTGTAATTTGCATCCTTTTGCTGAAAACATTACAAATAAATAATTAATGCTTTGGTACCACAAAGTTACAGATTGCAGACAGAGCTTGTGCATATAGCTTTCAATATACTGTATGTGGCTCGATGAAAATGTTGAAGATAGAAGTAGATTGTCCCTATGTTCAGCCTTGACGCATTGATACTGTTTTTTGCAGTGTCTTCTTCATGCATTGAACATTCTGTGATTTTAACAACTAAACTGAGCTAGTATGCTCTGGACTTTAAAGCATCAATGTACACCAGAACTCAGGCTTTTATGAAGTGACTTCCCCTTGCATGATGCTTAATTTACACTTGTAGCAATTTACATATACCAGGTAGCTTCCTAGAAGGATATACAGTAAAGGATTTTGACAAGTATGCAGATGTCTACTAATTATGCGCTAATGTTTAAAACATTTTCGTATTGATTTAGGCACATTTTAAAGAATAGTCTTCACAGAAATGCACAGAAACCAATCGCTTGGAATAACTTCTTCCTTCCTTCCTTCCTTCCTTCNTTCTTTCTTTCTTTCTTTCTTTCTTCATACATAGATTTTGTATGCAGAGAAACTCTGAACAATTACTATCTAAGCCATGTTCAGACACAATAGTCTCAGACTATATGTGATCTAACATGTTTCTCAGTTTCTGCAAACATTTTATGGTTTTTCAAAACAGTTTTCTGATGTCATCTAAAACAGGAAAATGTAAATTAAAGTCTATATTTTTATTTATCCACTATATTGATTGCAAATTCTACAATAGGTGCATAAGATGTGAATCTTACTATTGCATAGAAAGCACTGTCTATGCTTATGGTACTAGAGAAGACTTCTTAAGCAAAACAACTCTTATCCTTGCCCTCATGGAGTTTTCTGGATTACATTTTGTGCTAAGGAAGACAACAGAAAGAGATATGATATGAACAGATATGAATAGCCCTGGATAAATGCAAGTAATCAATATTGCACATATTAAATTTTGTTGCAGTTAAGTAGAAAGAAGGATGTACAGTAGTTAAAATATATGAGTGGAAATTAATGTTTGAAGTAAACATTTTCACTATATGTACAAAAACTTTCTCCAATCTAATGCTTCAAAATTTGCTGACACAACCCTCAAAATTCACATGCTTGGAAACCTACCTAGAATTCTAGCAGTTGTCCACTCAGGAGCCTTGTAATGCACTTACATTTATAATGTAAAGACTGTAGTATACATTGACACTGTTTACTGAAATAGTGGTAGTTTGGATAAGCTAATTTTGGAAGGAGAGCGAAAGCTACTTAGTCCCGTATTTTAAAGCTGAATCCTCAACATGAAAATATGCTCAGCTAACTAACTTGCATTAAGCACATCACGTGTCAAGAAGAGATGTTGACAAGCATATGCAGAAATTTATGGTTGATTTAAAATTGATAGAATTAAAACAGTTCTATTACCTAGCAGTCATATCTCAGGAAATTAAAATACATATATTTGTCTCCTTCTCTCATCCATGTTATTGACCTGAATTGAATGAAGAGACTTGAGACAATTAACATGCAGTGCAAAAATACTTTTTCACTACTACAAGGTTCATTAGTATCATTGTGTCTTCTAGCTTCTCATTAAGGAGTCAGGATTCCTCCTTCCCCAGGCAGATACCCTGTTGGAGATCTTTAAAATGATAAAAACTTATTTTCATATCTTCTGAGACTTATGCATGAGATTAAGCAATGTTACTGTGAAGAAAAATCCTGGCCTTTAATAAAAGGGGAAACTTACCTTTGTTTTTTAGTCTCATTTCCTGGCAGCTAGAAATCCTTTTATGTGACATGAACTATGATCAGGTTCTCTCCAATTTATAATACGTATTTGACATTTTGATATGATTGTGAATCCAAGGCAAAGATTGATTAATGTGAATTCTTTGCAAAACAGTGACCTGAGATAGGTTCTTATTTTGCTGAAATTTAATAACGTCTTATTTAAACTGAATTCCTGTAGATCAAGGGTGGGGAACTATGGTGCTTTTATGAGTTGTGGACTTCAACTCCCATGATTCCTGAAACAACCATGCTGGCTGAGGAATTCTGGGAATTGAAGTTACAAAGGGGCCACAATTCTCCATCTCTGCTCTAGATAACTAAAGATCGACAGTACTTTTTGTGATTACTACTGTACTTCATTTTGAACAATAGCATGAATGGTATATAATAGATTAAGTATAGGTTGGTATTTTGCCAATGAAATGAATAGTTTTAGCAAGTGGGACATAACGGGATTGTCTATACCAGGGATGTCAAACTCAAGGCCCGCTGGCCAGATCCGGCTTGTGGGGTACTTAGATCTGGCCCACAGGGCCAGACTGGAAACAGCAAAGGACCGGCTCGCGGTGCCTCTGCCAGCGAAAATGGAGCTCGGCCTCCTGCAGTCCTCTGCTAGCCACAGCTGAAAACAGGGTTCCATTTTCGCTGGCGGAGGGCTGCAGGAGGCCTTCGTGGCCGAAAACAGGCCATATGTGGTCCCTCCGGGCTCTATTTTCACTGGCAGAAAGCTATCAAAACAAACTAAAAACAAAACAAAAGGAAAAATGTTTCCTCTTTTGCATTTGAGCATGCAAGAAGGGATACAAAAGGAGAAAGAGAAAGAGGAAAGAGAAAGGAAAGATGGGAAGGAAGAAGAAAGGAGAATGAAGAGGGAAGGAAAAAGAAGGGGAAGGAGGAGATAATGAGAGTGACCGAGGGTCTCAGAGAAGTCTTGCCTTAGTACTTGGCCACCATAGGTACCCCCAACATGAATCCTGGTCACGCCCACCCTGGCCATGCCCACTCCCCAGCCCTCTGAGGTCAAACACAAACCTGATAAAGCCCTCAGTGAAATTGAGTTTGACACCCCTGGTCTATACCAACATCTACATCAGCCTGCCAATCCCTTTCATGGGAAATCCGTTTCACATCCCCACTCTCTGAATTTTAAAATGAGAGAGCTATTTTCCTCTTCCATGAAAGAATTCCATTTAGCCCCCTCTCTCTTATATACAATACTCACACAACACCACCACCATTCCTTGAATACGGAGATGCCTTATCCTCTGGAATTTGAAGTGGGCAGTGTAGGAAATGTTGCTTGCTTGAGAAAAAAATTATATATAATTGACTCCAGTTTTCTCTCCCCCCCCCCCGGTTACCAGATCTAACCAGTTTTTGGGGTGAGATATCAAACCAAGCTTTTAAATAATAAAAAAGGCAGGTTTTTAATACAAGCATCAAACTAAGGATTAATACAGGGGTCTCCAACCTGGCAATTTTAAGACTTGTGAACTTCACCTCCCAGAATTTCCCAGCCAACATGGGAATGCTGGGAGTTGAAGTTCACAATTCTTATAGTTGCCAAGATTGGAACCCTCAAATTAGGAAAAGTTTAATTGCAACAAAATCACATGGCAATGTGATCTTCATTTTAATATTAGTGCTTAATAATTTGTAATCTATCTGAGCAAATAGGCTGAGAAATATAAAATTGAGCAAAACAGCACTTAAAATAACCTTCAGTGCCTCACATGATTGCCTAATTAGACCTTGAGGTTGAAATCTGTAGTGTGAAATCTGTTTTCTCCTAGTTCCTGTTTTTTACAAGTCTCTAGTCAACCCTCATTCAGAACAAACTCACCTCTGTTTCTGTCACTTAACTACAGTGACTTATGACCAAAATTTTGAGTTTGACTGCGATCATGAAGTGAGTACTATTAGGACCATGAGAGATTTAAATCTTTTAGTCTTTCCCCAGTTTGCCAGAAGCATAGTATATGCATGCACGGGAGCCCTTTTTCCTGCTGTGCTGATTTTATTTTATTTATTTATTTACTTACTGGAGTTATCCCCACCATAATCAGAGAGACTGTAAGTAATTCAGAATGCATCCTGCATAATAATAATAATAAAATGTTTAGGTAAAATAAAAACAAAACAAGAAATTAAACTCTCTGCATTGCATTTATCTTGTCCTCAACTGCTACTTGTTCAGGTGTAACGTTAGCAAGGTCCCCTCAAGCAAACAGAAGCGATTTGGCCGGTACCCCAGTCATATTATTGGGATAATACTAGTGTCTGTTGGCTACATTAGATCTCCAGTCCCTGTCCCCAGAGCCATTCTTCTTTGGGCAACTGAAGAATCCTCTGTAAAAATATGTGTGTTGCCCAGTCCCAGCCCACATTAAGGAGTGTGGTAATTTCATGCCAAGAGGCAGTGTTTGATGGAAGCCAAACAAACTGATCAATCCCTTTCCCTAACATATCCTGCAAAAAGTATAGAGGGAAGTATGGTGGAATGTAGGCTAGATTCCCAGGAGGAAGGTGGCTGCACTTCATCATAGATGGCTCCATTTGATGGCAGCATAGCATAGATTAGGGATCGGCAATTAGGACAAGAAATTTAGGGCAATTTAGGCTTCTTCTTTGACTTAGCTAATTAGGATCATGGTAAAATATCCTTGTGCTTTTGATTAAGTCCCATCCCAAATGCACCAAAGGAGCTTTTCAAAAGGCAGTTGTATATCTTGGGGGTTTTTTCCTTGAAAATGTTTCACTTCTCATTCAAGAAGCTTCTTCAATTCTTCAGAATCTGAAGAAGCTTCTTGGATGAGAAGCAAAATGTTTTCAAGGAAAAAAGCTTAGTCCAATTGTCTTTTGAAAAGCACCTTTAGGACAACCATGACCTGGATGATTGAGAATCTCCATAGATGTTCTCCCATTCCAAATATTTATCATTTTATTATTGCAAAAGCACACTATTAGTGGAGCATTTTCAAGATTGGAAAAAGAACATACATGTTCTGAGTATTCTGGACAAAATTAAAGTCAAGATAGCAAATGAAGGAGGGTAGAAAATGGTAGCAAAGATTATTGCAGAAGAAGGTTCATTGTTGAGCATCTAAAAGAGTAGAAAGGGAGGTAGCTAACTGGTTGATTTTCTCTGGGAAGCAAATCTGTAAAGTTTATAGTGCTAGGGGAAGGAGAAGCATCAGTGTGGATAGATTCTTGAATCAGCAATGCTTACTCTAGGCATGACAGCTTCGCAAATATACTGTGCTGGTTCATTTGGCTACATCAAGAGGAGATGATTCAGTACCTTGTGCAGTATATTATGGTAGCCACTTCAAAAAGCACCTTATCAGCTGAAGAGGCTCATGTTCTAATGACTTTAGTTAGGGCTCATGCAATCCTAATTGTGCTGAGCATGCATGGTAAGAAGATTAAAGATTGATCATTGTTTACCTGTTCAGGCTTGGTGAAATTTAGCAGACACGAAATACAGTTTATGGAAGTTAATGCCTTTCTTGAGGAAGGCAGCTAGTGATCAATATATAAGGAACCCTGAAAACCAGATACAGATTGCTTAGAAGCCACATTATATTTCCCAGCCAAGAGAGGATTATGCTCAGTAAAATGCCTTATATTCAAAGTACCAAATATTCCTGAGATCTCCATGCATTCTTCCTGACCCATGCTGCCCCACATGCACCCTCCCCAACCTGTGTAGCATTCCCATGCACCCTTGTGTGCACCCTTTCCCATCCACACCACCTACACATGTTCACTCCCGGACTTTCACAGCATCTCTTGAGCACCTCACACCCTTCCCGTGCACTTGCAGATTCCTGTTGGCTTTCCCACAGATTTTGTCCATGCAAGCTTCTCACAAGCAAAGTAAATGGGGGAACTAGCAAGAATTAGGGGAGGGGGGAAGGGAAATTTCCAATGCTCCCTGCCAGCTTTCCCTAAGGAAACTCAATAGGGAAGCCAGATGGAAGTTGTTCCCACTGTCACAGCTTTTTTGCCCACTTGTGATCATTCTGTTTCTCTTTAGTTATGGAAATGATAATCCAGCATGTCACAGGTTATCTAGATAAGTCCACTATTCACTTTACACTATGCAAAGTACACTTTGTAGTACTATACACAATTGCAATTTTTTGATAATGAAAGAAAATTGGATAATTTTCTTTCATTAGCAATACTTCGTAAGTTGTATATTTTCATACAACATAGTGGTAGGATTGTGCACAAAAGAGAACATTTATTTGGTTTTGAATCCCAAACAAACTGTTTTTCTTATGGAAGTTTTGCAAGTCATTCCAGATCAGCTGTGATTCAGCAGAAACAAAACTTGGAATATTTGGAAAACTTACAGGAGCTTTGGAGGGATTTCACAGGATAGATAGGACAAGATTAGAATATATTACCCCGTCTCTCTTCTTCCTTTCCAGTGTTCCCAGTTATCATATCATATGGTTCTTCCAGTTTACCATCTCCCTAGTACAGGAGTGTCAAACTCAATGCCCATGGGCTGCATCCAGCCTGAGGGGTGCTTAGATCTGGTCTGCGGGGCCAACCTGGAAATAGCAAAGGACCAGCCTGTGGCCCTCAGTGCCTCTGCCGGCGTGTGGCCTTCCCAAGCTCCGTTTTCATTGGCAGAGGGTTGCAGGAAGCTGTCACATCTGAAAACAAAGCTCGGGAGCCCGTTTTCGCAGGCACAGGCACCCCTGACATAAGTGGTGTCAAACTAGCCACATTCACCCTGGCCACATCCACCTTGGCTATGCCCCCCCCAACACCCCCCCACCCCCAAGGTCAAACATAACCCTGATGCAGGCCTCAATGAAATTGAATTTGACACCCCCTGCCCTAGTGTCTTCTCATTCCTCCCTACCCTTGAATTCCTGCTGGCTTTCCCTAAGTTTCTGGCCTTTTTTCCATTCTTTTTTTCATAACAATCTTTATCAAACACACCCTTATAATCTTACTCAAAACTCTTCAACTTGAAATCCCTGGGTCTCCATCCATATTGAGAACTAAAGATTCCAGTTTGCTATATGCTATATATTTCAAAAGTGTTTTGAAATAGGAAACTTCTTTCTCCAAATGTTCCTAAAGTATTGTGTGGCATGCTGCTCAGATTGCATGTGGGGAATGTATGGGAAGTTGTGTGATCCTCCTTGTCTCTGCATCATACTAGAAATTATTCCTACATGATTTGAAAACAAGCTCCAAGTAGCAATCATTTGCTCAAACCTCATTCAAATTGAAATTGTAAGATAAAGTCAGATTCAGAAAAAAGAAATACTTTCTTTCTATAAATGGCATATAGATTTATACATACACACACAGATACACACACATACACATGAATATAAAAAGGGAAAAAACAAAAACTATCATAATGACAGAGATGTAAAAATGACAGATTTCTGAACAACTTGGAATGCTTTTAATTATTCCTAGAAATAACCAGTGAGTCAGCCAATAGCTTGAATTTCCAAAATAAGTCGTTATTATAAAAAAGCCAGAACTTATTAGTACCTACATATGATTCAGGATGGGTAAAAAAGATGCCAAAGTTTTCACAATAGTATTGCTGGCTTCAATCCATGTTGGATTTGAAAGATCATAAAAGGCTCAATCCTCAAGATACCTTTGTAAACCTCACTGAAATCTATTAAGCAATTTGTATTTGTATCCCTCATTTCAAGAGAGAAGAGCCAAACAAAATGCTCAAGGCAAGGTGTTAATCAACGTTTAGTTTTCCAGAAACAGCTAAAATACAATTGCCGGCATCGTTCACTATTGATCAGGTGGGTTGGAGCTGGTAGTGAAATACATTTCAATCAAATCCTGAGAGACACTATTTTGTCACTAAGAGAGATTTATTCCTATCTCTGTGCAGGTAGATGCCAGATGGGGATGGTAATGACATTTTCTTCATTGTACAATGTCACTTGGCTGCTTTGACCCTCAAATAGTGTACATAGTATTTTGTGTTATAATGACTTAGTCACCTATTGGAGCTGACGCTACTGCAAAGATCAATGCCACCTTTTTATTTATTTATCTGTTTATTAAATGTATTGGCCACCCATCTTAACACAAGGTAACTCTGCTATTGATGAGAGCAAGTTAAGACTCCAGACATGATTCTTCGTAGTCATGGGGGTGGGATGGAGAATGGCAGATTAAAAGGAAAGACCATGATGAACTGTTGCTCCTGAATGTTTATTAATGCCAAGTTGCTGCCATTCATATCTGTCATTTAATGTCAGTTGAATGTAAATCCATAATTTGAGTCCTTTGATATGGAAGCGACATAGCATATATGTACATGAACTCTCCGGGTTACTTCAAATACCACTGATTTAGTCTGTTATTTTGGAAAGAGATCTGACCACAAATACTGCCAGTTGCAATCCAAACTGGTAAATCAGGGAACTGGTAAATCATAGCTTACTGCATTTACGATCCCTGTTCCAGTACATGACAACGGCTAGCTAATATTGTCTTCGGCTTAAAAATGTGTTTGTGAGGTGAAATGTATATCCTGCTGCAATCTAACAGATTTTTAGTGGCTTACAGCCAGGAAACACCCCCCCCCCAAAAAAAAAATAATAGTACAGACACAGAATGTTGAAAAACCTAAGTGACATCCGGCCCCAACACAGAAAAACAAACCACAAAGCTAGTTGGGTGACCTCTCTCTTTTAGTCCAATCCAGCTCACAAGGTTATTGCTGTGGAAAAAATAGGACAAAGAAGGGGTGTTAGACCTGCTGTGAGTTACTTATGAAGTAATAATTTGAAGTAATAAAGGCAGGATAAAAATTTTTATTAGATTTTGTATTGTTATTATTGTATTTTATTATTCACAGTACACTGGCTCTAATGTAGACTTTCCTATTGTACTTTTCAAATGCCACTGTATTCTTTGAGGCTGAACTAAGATGGTATCATTATCCGAGAAGGAGATGTTATTTAAGAGCTCCTATGTCCAATGGAGTTAAGTTTGCAGATATTAAGTTTTGAAAAGCCATAGATGAGATTAAGCTATCAAGCAAATAACACAACATCGGAATTAGCTGTATTTAAACTTCTTAATGAATATGTGTGTTAATTTCAAGGCTAAATATTAAACATACCGATTAATGTTTCAATTATTTTCATTATGTACCCAAATATAAAGATGATTCTATTCAGTGCCATTCTACCTATTTCCAATCAGATAAATTTAAAGGAAAGAAAATTATTAATTATAGCAATAGCACTTAAACTTACATACTGCTTCATAGTGCTTTACACCACTATCTAAGCAGTTTACAGAGTCAGCATATTGCCCCCAACAATCTGAGACCTCATTTTACCAACCTCAAAAAATGGAAGGCTAAGTAACCTTGAGTCGGTCAGGATCAAACTCCTGGCAGTGGGTAGAGTGAGCCTGCAATAATGTATTCTAACCACTGCACCGCCAATGCTGATAATAAAAAGTATTATGAGTAATACTTTTTTAAATTATCCACATATACTCGCAGGTAAGACTACCTACAAATCAATCAGCTCTCAAGTTTTTTAACCAAAATACCATGAAAAATACATCACCCACAGATAGGACAATTGTAAAAATTAAGGCATATGAAAATTTTGAGAGTCAACTTATCTGCTGGTGGTGTATTTTTCATGGTATTTTGGTCCAAACTTCGAGAGTTGGTTTATCCACAGATAGGCTTATCCAGGAATATATACAATTACTAGCAAATACCAGATTACAAACCCATTGTTGTATTATTTTTCAAAATATCTTGTGGTTCTCCACAGATCAAAGGAATGAATATCATTTTTCATCATTTTGCCCTAATAAAGCTTGGGTGCTTAATACAACTCTTCAAACTTTTTTAGGGAAAGACAATGTGACATCTGAAATCCATTTAAAACATTAGGTTATTCTGAATCTGAAAACCATAGTCTGGTGCAAGGATTAAAGGGCTATGATGGGTCCAGGGAGATGCAGCTTCAAGTCCATTCTCAGGCAGGAAAATTTAGTGGGTGACTTTGGCCTGTTCTTTCTCAGCCCAAGCTACCTCCCAAGGTGGTTGTGTGGAAAAATTGGAGCAGGCAGTACAGTTTATGGCATCTTGAACTTTTACTGATACAGTGGGATAAAACAATCTAACATTTTTAAAGAGGAAATTAAAACTGATTATCACACACCAAGAAAGATGAAGCTGGCAGAAGTCTTAGATTTATTATCATTTCAGTTTATTAAGTTGCAATATGATCATTTAAAATGGGCTCCTGCGCCTGAATTTTTGTCTGTTGCTCTTATATAACTTTCATTATTTCAGTTTCCTAATCTTTATTTCTTGAAGGAAGCATGAAATAAACACAATTGAAGGAACTACTGATTCACCGTGTTTGTTTGTCAGAAGCATACATGCTATGGACAGACAAATGAGGAATTGTTTGCCAGTGGCAGGCAAACAAAATAATTCCTTCATTTCCCCAGGGAAAAATGGGCACCGTCCTTCAATTGTTTTGTTATTACCTATGTAAATAAATAGGTTTTTTGGGAGTGGAGAACAACAAAATACACGTTTTCTTCAATTATCTTAATATGTTTGAATACATTGTGTTTTATTAATGTGCTTGATTTCTAAAATTGACTCACACTCATTTTGTTTTTCCTCCAGTTACAATTACCTCAATTGGAGAAAAAGGTATGATTCTTTCTTTGTAAAACATTTTATTTCTGTGCATATGTCAAGTCATAGAGTATTTGAATTTTATCTTGCAAAATTACTAATTGCTTAATTGGAAAGAAAAAAATGTAATTTCAGCATCAGGCCTTTGAGTCATGTGATGGATGCCTTTGGCTTTTGAAAAAATGGGATCTTGGCAACAGAAATATTGCTGACACTTGCCTAAAATCTAAACTTACTCCGTTTTCTGAAGCAACAGAAGCAGCATAAGCTTACTGTTCATCAAATCAAGGATCCACAAGAATTGCTAAGCTAAATAAACAAAAATAATTTATACTAGCCAGAAAGCATCTCAAAAAATATGCAGAGTACTTTCCATTTTCCTTCCAATAAATACTGGTGTGCCCTCTAACTTACATTCACCAGGATAGGTTGGTCTAGTGGTTAAGGCACCAGGTTAGAAAGCAGGAGACCATGAATTCAAGTCCTGCCTTAGCCATGAAAACCAATCAAGTGACTTTGGGCCAATCACCCTGTCTTAGATTAACCCACCTCACAGGGTTGTTGTTGTAGGGAAAATAGGAGTTGGAAAGTATATTGTATATGTTTGCAGCCTTGAGTTATTTATAAAAAATAATAAAGGTGGGATACAAATAATTAAAAATAATAGTACAAATTACAATTTTCCAAATGTTTAAACTGGTTGCATGTCTTTTTCTATAAACTGAATATTGCTGCACCTGTGAGGTTCAAATCAGCAATTACTGTATCTATATTAAAATACAGGTTTCAAAGATATTCTTACTCTTTCCCTCCAAATTCCACCCCGGAATGTTCTGCTTTCCCCAGCAATGCCTCTCCTTCCTTAACAGCCTTTAAAATACAAAACAATGGGACTGGATTCTGTTTTTTCTATGGAAAATGTAGGGAAAAGCTGTTACAGATGATGATAGGAAATGGAGAAAGGCTGCAGAGAGAAGGAAACAGATGCTTAATTAGAGAAGCATAGGAAATTAGAAATTTTCTTTTGACATCTGTAATCTTGTAAGATTATCTATTTAAAAAGTAAACTAATTTGTTCTAAAAAACTATCTGCAGTTGTAATTGTCAGGAACTTATTGGCTGGAATATTCTAGAAGGAATGTCTTCTCAAGATCAAAGATGATAGTAGTAACTACTCATGTTCTTTAGCACTGCTGCTGCTAATAAGATCTAGAAAGATAGTAATGGGAGAAAAAAGTAAAAAAGGATGCGTGAAAGCAGCAGTTTTAAACTTTTAGAGAGAAATTAAAAAATAACAAGTAGCGAAATAATGAGTCAGTTCTCATCTTAGCCTGCCAATCAGTTTTCTAGTGCCGAAGGAAGGAAGAATGAATAAACCTTTGCTGATATCATTCAGTACTAGAAAAGAGACTTCCCGAAAAATATACTTCAAATTTTTCTGATCACAGATTTAGGTGCTACAATGCAACCTTGTTCTTATTAAATAAATGGCTTCTTGTGAAGTAAGTTTCTCAAAGGGTAACTAGAAAAGGAATCCTTATTTAATCATCCCTAATAGGGATATGCATAGACTAGCCAATTGTTGTGAAAAATAGTCTGAGTTGACAATTACAGAATCTGGAATAAAAGTTAGAAAACTGGATCTCTTTCTTCTATAGTTTGTCATGAGAAAAGCAGAAAAAATGTTAATTCTAATTCCTTGTTATAGTCTACATATATCATAAATCTCAAATGCAGCACATTAAATTGTTTCTAATTAGTAGTCTAAAAGGAGTATAAACTATATTGCTAATCAGCTTCAATAACAATATTTCAAAATTACCCTAAATGGCCATTATATCATTGTCGTGTAAGGTAGTTTAGATTCACTAACATATGCCTTACACGCTTGATGGCTTGAGACTGTCTAATCTAAAAGTTCAACAATTCAATTAAGGATTAAAGAACACTAGAGGCTTCCTTAGGATACCACAAAATTGCTTGATGGTCAAGAAAAACTCCATTTGGTATCTACCTAGCAACAGGTGGAGATACCAAATTGGAACAAAGGAGTATAGAAATATCTTTTCAGTGTCTTGCAAGGTTAGAAAATCCTATTCTAAATTATCTGCCATGACAATTTATGATCTGGTATGGTCTGATATAATTATGCTTGAGCAGGTTATTGGACTAGAAGACCTCCAAGGTCTCTTTCAATTGTGTTATTCCATGTTTTATTTCTAAAGCTAAGTTGTCAAATAGATATTATCAAATGTCTGTCTACTTTTCATAAATGCCAACTGACACGAGTGAATTATCCACAATTTCATTTTCTATAGCCTCATAGCTAGTGTTGCAATTAATATTTTAGCGTCCATGTTAAGATAAATGCCTATTCATTTCTTTTTCAGGCTTTTTAATATTTCTATAACGTAGACCTCCTAAAATGAAATTTATAAAGGTAGAGGGAATATAGAAAGACTGATTGATTGTGAATCTCTACCAATATAGGTTCTGATACATCTAGAAAAAATGTAAACCATTCAACTAAAAATCCATCGGGTCCAGGGCTTTCTTCAATTTCATTGATTAAATTGTCCCTATAACTTCTTACAAAATCAATGGGTGTGCTGTTTTCTTCCTATGAGATCTCTTACACTTGAAATTTAGAATTTATTGCAGTTAGTGATGTCATATATTCAAGATTCAAGGTGCTGGTACTTACCTTTAAAGCCCTACATGGCTTAGGTCCAGGGTATTTGTGTGAACAGTGTTGGCTGGCGACCCCCAGGGGTAGGGCCTTCTCTGTGGGAGCGCCCACCCTGTGGAATCAGTTACCTCTGGAGCTTCGGTTGGCCACGGATCTTCGTTCCTTCCGCCACAACCTGAAGACATGGTTGTTTCAACAGGCCGGCCTGGACTGAGGGGTGGGTTTTTTAGGGGGTTTTATCTGTTAATTTTGTTGTGGTTTTAGATATTTGTTTGGGTTTTATTTAATATTTTTTATTAATTTTAATTTTTGTATTCGGTGTTTTTTATTGTTGTGAACCGCCCTGAGTCCTTTGGGAGATAGGGTGGCATACAAATCCAAACAAACAAACAAACAAATAAATATGTGTGTGTGTGTGTGTATGTGTGTGTGTGTAAAAATAATGAAACAGGTAATTGATTCAGATTCAGTACATAACTGATATAAAATTATGTTGTTTCCATCAGCGAAACATTATTTTTCCAGCTTTCTCTCTTGATTCCCCTTAAATCTGATTAAAATACAATATTTCATCAAATACTCAGATTTTTCTGAAAACAGTAGCCCCAATTTAATTTTAGCTGCTATAAATACTTGATACAATTCATCGGAGGGGAGGGTATTTCTAGCATAAGACAAACGTGAGTCTTTAATCATCTTTTCCAACTGTATAAGATTAAAATCTCAAAATCTCTATTTTACTAAGGCAATAGCAATAAAGGATCTCTGAGTAAATGCCTTTAAACGCATCCCAAAGGATTAACATATTGGTAAAGCCCATTTTTAAAAAGCGCCTTGATTTATTCCAAAATAGGAGATTTGGGGAGAATTACTTAGAAGCTGTCTTGGATTAGGATGGTATAATCAGGCCACCTTTCCTTAACCGCCCCAAGCAGAAAGATACAGCTGTTATGTCATGCTTCCATGTACTGGGCATCACATGAGTTTCAGCTCATCTCCAGGAGGGAATTTCATTATCTTTGCACAGCATGGTGGTTTCAGTTACGGTGACCATCAGGAGTCACCGCACAACCAATTTGATCCTTTATTGGGACACCTCAGATGCAGGTAGCAAATGTTACTCTATGCAGTTCAAATCCTGTACTGGGAATTTAACTCCTGGTCCTTTGTATTTTAGATGACTATACAATGCATGGGTTTTAGGAGCTATTCAGGTCCTGGATATTTATAGTTATTACTCTATTAGCCACCTCCAAACTGCCACACACCTATTAAATTAAATTTCAAGTGAACTCAGGTATTTGAAATGTTAAGTTTAACAATACTTGCTCAAATGAAGTTAAGATTGGTTTTATTTTACTGCATTTCAATTAAAATACTTCGTTCTTTCTCACAAATATTTTAATGTAACGTGACAGATTCCATGTATATATTCTCTCAGTTCATTTTTCAAAACAATATATGGCTGTCCATCTCAGATTCATGGCTCTGGGCGGGTAACATTTAAAAAAAAATAGAACATTATTAAAAATATCACATGTACTCTCCAAACCAATTATTTCAGCCAATTGTTTCTATTCGAGTAATATGTATAGCTTCATAAAATTGTGTGTATTCAAGGCTACCCTAAAAAAAAACCCCAGTGATCTATAATGTCATTGGAGCAGACAGATCCTCCTAATGCCTCTGGATTGCACTGAGGCCTAATGGTATTTCTTCTTAAACTTTTGTTCTTTATCAGATTGGAAAGTAGGTCAACAATTACTCATTTGGTATGAGATTGTGACAGAAACATAAAATATTCAGTATTCCCCTCTGCTTCCCCTCCCTTCATCAGTTCCCCTCCCTTCATCAGTTAGTTACAAAAGGTCTTTTCTTTCTTTTCTTTTCTTTCACAATTCCTGAAGGCTATTTGCATTTGTTTACAAACAGAAAATCTTCAGTCACTGAAACAGCAACTTCTGGAGTTAAGAGATAAAGCCAATTGTAGTAATTGACATTCCATTATCTTTTTATTGTAACTTTATAAACCTATTTAGAAAATGCAGTTGGATTACGAACACTAAAGTACAAAAACTAGCAATCTACACATGGTAAATTAGCTGGAAGCTATTGTCACATATTTAGTTTAGATAAGTTGACACATCTATCAAATCTTATTCTTGACTCACAGTTGCTTCTGGATTGGAAGTAGAATGCCTTCTAACACTAGCTTCAGGTGAACAAAAGCATGTCTCTCTCCTACCTGTGAGAAGTGTCTGGTTGATACTAAAAAAATGCTGGCCTAAGATGGACCTTGGTTGATCCAGCACAGCAATTTATACAGTTATGTTCTGACATTCTTAAATTCTTAAATACAGTTTGTTCTATGGAATAAATAATATATTTTGGCTCCTATAATAGCATTTTTGAACTTTGTAATATTTACTAATATATTACTTATTTTATGTAAATTACACTTAGCTTATTGAAACATTTGGGACACAGAACAAAACACTGATAGCATGTGTATTTTTTCAGAATAATGAATTTGTTTGTATTTTCCTATTGCTGACTATATATCTGTAAGTATTATGAGCAGACGAGCTTATAAACACTTTATATAAAAAAAGCATATGTGACCTGTTCTAGCAAAGTCATTTGCTTATCAGTTACTGGACATGATTACTTCAGAGTCCATGTTCTGTAATGCATATGATTTCTAAGGCAAAGAGTATATTTAATAAACTCTTGTTACTGAAACACATATATTACTGGTTGGTTTATTTATTTTATTGCTTTATTTACTTTATTGTCCACATTTTGGAAGATAACGATTTAGAAGGATCTTGGCAGACTTTAGCATGGACCCTATCCAACAAGATGGTGGTGAGAAAAATTAAGGCCCTATGCTTAGGCAAGAAAAAACAAATACATAGATATAGAATAGGCGGTACCTGGCTCAATAGTAGTAACTGTGAGAGAGATCTAGGTATCCTGAGGGATCACTGTTAAGTATGAGTAAGCAGTGTGCTACATCTGCCAAAAAAACCAATGCAGTTCTAGGCTGCATCAACAGAGAAATAGCACCAAGATCATGGGAAGTTATAGTACTGCTGTATGTTGCTCTAATGAGTCCACATCTGGAATACTGCATCCAGTTCTGGACAACACAACACACACAAAAATGTTGAGACCCTAGAAAGAGTACAGAGAAGAGCAACAAAAGATGATAAGGATCTTGAGACTAAATCTTAAGGTGAACAGCAAAGGGAACTAGGTATGTTTAGCCTAATGAAGAAAAGGCTTGGGGAGACGTGATTGTAGTTTTCCAATACTTGAAGAGCTGTTACAGAGAAGAGAGCACTGATTTATTCTCCATAGCACCTGAGGGCAGGACAAGAAACAACATGTGAAGCTTGTCAAAGAAAGATTCAACCTGAAAATAAGGAGGAATTTCCTGACAGGGAGAACGATTAATCAATGGAGCAATTTGTCTCCCAGAGTTGTGGGTGCTCCATCACTGAAGGTTTAAAAAAAAAAAAAAGATTGGGCAACCATTTGTCTGGGATGGTATAAGAACTCCTGCCATGAGCAGAGGGGTGGACTAGAAGACCTAGGTCCCTTCCAAGCCTTTGATTCAATGATTTTATGGAGTTAAACCAACTCAATAGGCATTAAAACATATGCAGCAATTAACATGCATGCATAAAGCTGCAATTGGAATTTTGCAATTGCCCTTGATATATCTCAAAATTGGTCACTTAAAGAGAGAGAATTTTTCTGTAACTGGAAAGCTGCCTCACGCAAAACTGCTGTCTTGCTGGGATTGAACTTAAGCTTATTTGTCTCTATCTAGGCTGTAACAGCCTCCAGGACATAGGGACAAGTTCTCAACGACAGCTTCTGTTTAGGCCATAGTTGAGATATAAAGCTGAGTATTATATTTACAACACATGACTCCATGCAGATGTTAAATGAGAAGAATGAATGCATCAAAATAGAATAGTTTCTCATGGACTATACATTTGCTTATTATAAATATTCATAATTTCAGAAGTAAGAAAGATATAAATTATGAATACCAGATTATATTGGCAGACTGAGTTTATCCAAGTGAAATGGAGGATGACCTTTTCTGAAGCTGAGGCTGGATTTTATTAATTCAAATGTATTCAATTTGTATAGCCACATATCTCATATTTGCAACTCTGAGCAGCTCACATATTAAAGACAAGCACATAACACAACCAAAATATGAAAACAGTAAAAATACAGTAACTCTTAAAACCAAGTGAAAACTCTAATTAAAAGTAAAAAATAAATTTTAAAACAGGATTTTATAAGTGCAAATATTTCAACATATGATGATTTCCAGTTCCATATTTTGTAATAATAAAATACAATTTATAATATTTATAGTGCTTATCTCAAATTGCATATATTATTGCTATCATATATTCTTTTTGCAGGAAAACATACCTTTGATTCTGAACTCTGCTTAGAAACCTCAAGCAAAACTGGCTTGTGTTATAAATACTGTGGTTATCTAAAAAGAAGACAGCCCTGATTTTTAAAACCCAGAAAAATAAAAAGCAAAGAAAAAGTGTCCAGTGTAATTACTAATTACTATGGTTGCCATCATTATCTGAAAACATCTGGCAATTTCTACTCATATATGTATCTATGTATCTCAGGTTTCTTTGTGTGTGCATATGTGTTTGTATGCTATCCCTACAAGTCATTCTTAAAACATGGAAAGATCAGTGTCTCCAAAGAATTGAATTAATATTGGTTCATTAAAATAAATTGGCTAGAAAACAAGAAACTCCATCAGGACTTATCTGGCTGCCTATCTTGTATAATGACTCTAGGTAGCTCACAACGATCCATAAAAACATAGCTAAAATCAGAAGTAGTCTTTCCCTCCAGGCACCAAACTAAACAGCTTCCCAGTCCAACCCATACCCTAGTCCAGTGTTAGGGGGAAAAGCCAGGTGGAAGACTCAAATAGAAGAGATCCCTTGTATCTCAGGAGGGAAGCTACTCCAAAGTGCTGGGGCAGCCATCAGGTAGCAGCATTTAAGAAAGGAGACCTGGAGCGTGCTCACCTGTCTAACCTAATATCCTGTTTCCCCAAAAATAGGACCTAGCATGTTTTACACATTTGCCTGATATAAGCCCTACACCCCCTCCAAATAAGCCCTACTTAAGAGCCTGCGCAGCAAGCCGGCCACCCATTCTGTCTGGTTGTCCATGGTGCCGCAGTCACAAGGCAAGGCAGGGGGTGGAGCTGCCCCATGCGCCCCCTGGCTTACCTCAGGCCCCTGCAGCCAGGCCATCCACACCCCAACAGCTGCACTGGCAAATGTACAGCAGGAGCCCACATGACTGCTGGCCCACTTCTTCTTGCTTGCAGCCACAATGGAGCAGGAGGCTGAGCAGTGTGCTGGTGCCTGGGCTGCGAGGCGAAGGAGGTGTCAGGGCATGGGTGGCCTGGCTGCAGGGGCCCTGAGGTAAGCCTGTGCATGGCACGTGGGGCACCTCTACCCCCGCCTTCAGGCAGTGGCAAAGACGCACTTCGGGGCCTCTTGTCCCACCGTAAGCAAGCAGAAGTGGGCCTCCCGCAGATGAGAAAAAATAAGATACCCAAAAATAAGCCCTAGTGCTTATTTTGGGGCCCAAAAGAAAATAAGACCCAGACTTATTTTGGGGAAAACATGGGTAGGAGCATAGATACCATTAGTGAGAGGCAGTCCCACAACTAATCCGGGTCTCTGCCATGTGGCACTTAAAAGATGATAACCAGTACCTTGAATTGGATCTAGAAAGAAACTACAGCAGTGTGATGACTTGGGTAAACTGCTAGACACACAAAACCTCACTTGCCCCTGCATTCTGAACCAGTTACTGTTTCCAGATATTATTTAAGAACAATTAAATTGCAGTAATCTATATGCTTGGAGCATCCTTTTGTGGTTGAAATGGTTTCTAGGAGAGAACAGCATCCATATCTATAATTTCACACTTCGGTTTACAAGCCAGACTTTGAATCTACTTCTAATTTTTGTTTGCCAGCTACCTACAATTGTTATTTGACTCAATTGGAACAGATCTATTTTTTGTATGACCCTATTATTATTGATTTATTGTTGGCTATTACTCAGGGTTCTATGCAATCTCATATTCTCCAATTATGTCTTCAAATTTATTTTGCTAACGATAGTAGGTCAAAGGAAATGATTCATTATTCCCCTAAGCCTTTTTCATGTTATTGTTTTTGCTCTTTTAAACAATTTTCACTGACATTTTATTTGTATTTTATTTTTATTGCAGTTATCTACCTTGTGATTTTTCATCTGTCATTTGTTATGTTTGCGTGGTCCTATTGGAAGACTATTTTTACATCTCCTTCCTCCCCTTCCAATGAGGTAAATGTTATCATTCGCAAAGTTATGCAGTTTTTACTATTGAATTGTTCGTGATACTAATGCTTGCTTTAAAATAAGATTTGTTAAGTTTTCTTTTTCTTTAGTTTTTCTGTTCCCATTTAATAAATTATATTATAGTGCTATGAATGAAAATCATACAATCATTTTCTGAAATTACCGCATACTATGCATACTGCCATAGCTTAATTTAGATTTCTTTAATTTGAACAATTTGCTATTTTGAATAAGATAGCTTAGTAATAGTGTTCAAATAGGGGGCCTTTGTGTTCTGTTTCATAATTTTAATATAGGTATAAACCAGTTCACAATCTCTACATTTTTATAATCATTCTTACTTTAACAATTATGCTCAAAACAAACTTGCTTAGGAATGCTATTAATTTTAAGACATTCAAATAATGTCCAAATTCTGTAGAAATGTACAGTGTCAATATGAGTCATTATCAATGCTCTAATCACATCCAGAGAGAGACAGAGAGAGACAGAAGGAGAGAGAGAGACAGAGAGATATACTATGGAACTCCTTTTGCTAATTTAAATTAAACATGACCCTTCCTAAAAATAATTATTTTATCAATGCCCTATGGTAAACCAAAATGCAGCCCGTGACAATTATAATTCAGCGATTTTAATGGTTTTGCTAAAAACTTACAGCTTTTCTATTTAGAATCAAACATTATCAGAGTCTTTTATGTAGGCCTGGATATATCTATTTTCTTTTACTCTCAAAAGTTAGCCTGAAGTGTGTTTAGACAGTATGTTTTTGAAAGTAGAAAGGCAATGGAAGAGTATTATATAGTATTTTAAATTTTAAAAATAGACAAATATTTGTGAATAACCATACTGCCCGTCTGTCACCCTAATGGGGAGAGATCCAATTGCGCTGGGCAGGCAGAATCACAGAGACAACAGTGCCATAGATAACAAGGAATAACAAGCAGATAAGGTTTTATGAATCAAAACCAGCCCTTGAATTGCATTCAGCATCTCATTAGATGTTTTTAATTTGTGGCTATGTATTTTTAAAAGCTTAGAATCTACCATAGCACTAAGAAGATCCTAAACCCAGTTTCAGCCTGTTTACAAATAGGTAATACTAAAGAGACATTCATGCAGATGACAAGGTTTTAAAAGGTATATACAAAAGTTGTTTTGAAGCTGGCCATCTGCTTAGATTGGAGCTATAATTCTGTACAGTCACTTTTTATGAAATGCATAGATCCATGTTATCATCCTGTTGAATTGAAATGCTTTCCACATTATGGCATCTTGTCTTAAAATATAAGTGCAGTGCTCAGCTTGTCAGTGTGGATTGGCAAAACGTTGAAATTTTCCAGGGCTTCAGTCTCATGCTTTTATTTAGTGGGTTCATTACTGCATCATTCCTGAATTGCCTTCATCATCCAATTCTTGATCCCTGTAGGCAAGTGAGGGTTTAATGAGTGGAATCCTGTTTCCAGCCAACCAGTGCAAATGTTCATTATATAAATTTGAACAGTGCAGTTTCCATCTGTCTAGGCCACTGCACATTTTATGTGACAGTCACAATTGCTGAATCCACCAGAAATATAGATAATGTATTTAACATGCATTTATAATTACCAGATAATGCCATATACCTAGTAATAATGTAGAGAGGTAGAAGATACGTGTGTACAGTGCTAAAGAGATGAAAGGGGAAATAGAGCTTGGGTTAGGATAATATGCATTATCTGTTTGATGATACAAACTGGTCAGCTCTTTGATTTTGGTTTAATATTTCTTTGAATTAATAATTTATAAAAATCCTGAAACATTCTATACATATCATCTAAATACAAGTTAGCAGGTGCTAAATATAATTAGCTGACAACAAACATGCTTTTCTCATTTTCTGCAGTTTTGCTTATCAAAAACTGATAAGGAGCAATATGAAAAAGAAGAAAGACCAGAATCTCAGCAGGAAATTCTAAGAAGAGCTGCTAAAGAACTGCCTGTTTATACTACAACAACATCAAGAGGTAAGCCATTAGCATTGTCTTCCCTTGACTTGCACTAGATGTATTATCTTTATTTCTATATCAACAGACAGATTTTCCAAAATAAAAGAATTATTCTTCCTCATATCTGTACCATGTGAACCTTGCTAAAATGTTCCTTAGCCAGGCTGAGTTGCACAACCCCCCTACTAACTGCATTTATAGCATCCAGGTTCAAAATGTGCCAGAGATCCATTATTTGCAAAGATACTTTTGGTATTTTGTGAAGAAGGATGGTAGTATCTCCCTGTTTAAGATGTGATGGAAATGATATTTTCCTCTCATTTTGAAAGTTTTGCATGGTGTTTGTTTGTTTGTTTAATTTATATTGGCACTCAATTTGCACATAGAGACTCCATGTGGTTAACTCAAAGTTTGAGGTATTTGTTCGTTTATAAAATCTATCAGGTGCTCCTCTCAGAGTCATTTCTTTGTGACTCTGGAACGTATATAGAATAGAATAGAATTCTTTATTG
>AZIM01002408.1:63546-73823 GCA_000516915.1 Ophiophagus hannah
CCGCTACCGGTTCTCCAGAAGTGGTCAGAACCTGCTGAATACCACCTCTGTTTTCAGACATGAAATGTTTTATCTTATAAACCAGAGGTCTCCAAACTTGGCNAGTCCACAAGTCTTAAAATTGCCAAGTTTGTGGACCCCTATTGTAAACCAACCAGCATATTGATATGCACTGTTCACTGACATTCATTTTGGGTCTTTCTGAGAGCAGAACAGATTAACTCACTCAAGAATCTGAATGTTTGTTTATCATGCTTTCCATGCTAAGATGCCTTACTTATCATTCCCAAGCAAGCAAGCAAGCATTGGGAGCCATGGTTACCCAGAACTGCAGTCAAATTATGTTTACATTGGTTATGTTATGCTGTGGCTGCAATAAAAATCACAGACTGGTTTATGTCAGTGTTGCCATGGCATAGAAACATTGATTGCTCAGATACTCATGAATTTTCCTGATGGTCCTTTCAGGGATGATCTCATTTCAGACACACCAGAAGCAATTAGATGGTTAGTTTCCTTAGATATCGATTGAAACATCTATCCCATTGTACCGTAATTCTGTGGTTCCGTATTATTGTAATTTTATTATGGTTTTATTTCAATTTAATATTTTTCTCCTGTATTGTATTGTCCCCATATCTTATATACTATATATATTTGCTGACGCTTTATTTAAACTAAATTTGTATGTCAATGATTGCGTGACCTCTGTAGATGCCATACACTAAATAAATAATCACCACACAGATTCCTCATATATTTATCCAGAAATACATTAAACAACCAATGAGACATTGTGCATTCTTGTCTTATTCCCTGATCAGATTGAATCTCTTGTTGAGCATTCTATTTATTCACACACATGTTTACCTCTATGTCATTCTTTCTTCATTCAGCAACCAATTCTGAAAACATTCCTTAATTCCAACATATTTGTTTTATCACGTGCTTTTTTAAAAATGAACAGAATAAACATACTTTCTTATATTCAAATATTTCTTAGTGAGCTGCTGAAAAGCAAAAAGCTGATCTGCATATTCCTTCGCTGCCATTAAGCTGCAGTGCCTCAGATGTTGGTCCTTGTCAAATCTATTTGATCAAAATTCTTTCAAGCACCTTATTAAACACTTAACAAATAGTTCTTGTTTGGTTTTTACATTCACTGGAATATTATTATGGATATCATCAATTATGGATTCCTACTTTCATAGACAACTAAAGAAGGTAAAGGTTTCCCTGTCCATTGTGGGGGGTGGCACTTGTTTCCGTTTCTTAACCAAGGGAGCCAGTGTTGTCCAAAGACAATTTCTGGAATCATGAGGCCAGCATGGTTATATGCCAAACATGCATAGAACACCGTTACCTTCCCATCAAAGTGGTGCCTATCAATCTACTTGCATTTGCATTATTTCGAACTGCTAGGTGGTCAGGACCTGGGAGCAAGTAATAGGAGCTCACCCCATTGGGCGGAGCTTGGGTCTCAAATCTGAGCTGTCAGCTCTCCAGCTGACAAGCTCAGCATTTTTAACCACTGAGCCATCGCACCCCCATAAACATCTACAGCAACCTAAATAGCACCAATTCATACTTTATGACATACACCTTAGCACTTTCATTCATAATTACTGTTTCAAACCCCTGCATTCATTCATCAATTCCACTACATAAGATTAGACCATGTTCATTCAGTTCTATTTCACTGTATCCATTTCTTTTTCACAGACATATAAAAACCAATTTTCATTTCATACAATTTAATTTAATTAGTTAAACCGTGTTCCACATCCTCATCTCCTTTTACATGTCAAGGCATAACATTTCATTTGCTATAGCCCATACATATCGTTCTTCACTATACATCCTGACTTCAGTCGTTTGAAGCTTTCACATGTTTTCAACAATATGGGAAAGTGTAGACTGTTTACCATTCATATTGCCATGTATAGCATTCCTCGCTGATTGTAAAATGGGGAAAAGGTCCATCAATTTTGGTAGATTTTTGTTGTATGCTACAAGCATAACCAAAACTCATGTTTACCCCAGCATGCTCATGCTATTCTCTTCAAGCCTATCTATTGTTATTGTACCCTATGAGTTCAGAGAATGCCATGTACTGACACACACTCAGAATTCACATATTGGGAATATGGAGATTTTAAAAATACCAAAAGGAAAAGTGAAATAACCATCTCAAAACAAATTATGTAACCATGGCTGTACTGTACTGTACTTTCTTTTATTTATTTTTTAGTTAAAGATAAGTCAATTACCTCCCATATATAGTATGGCTTTGAGTTTGTGACAGAAGTAAGATAGGCTTCTATTGCATTGAGTCCACTACCCTCCTTTCTTGGCAGTGTACAGCCCCATAGTACCGTTTCTCACAATCTTTTCAATTCCTGTGTTAGTATTACAGCCCCCAGCTGAAAATGCATACACTCAGTGTATCATTAATGCTGTTCTGCTCCATTAATTTGCTTTAGGATATGCTAAGAAGGATGCGGTCTCTAGAAGCTGAGTGTGATGCTTTGTAGTAATAGCATTTTCACAGACAATTAGTGTTTTAATTTGAATTAATGCTAAAGGTAGTGAACACCACATGCATGGGATGGGTGGGGGGAAAATCCTTCCAGGGACTTGAAAATGAAAGGTAGTTGTAAAAAAAGTTGTAACTATCTGAAAGAATAGCAAAGTTAAATGGAAAGGGAGCTGCTCTTTCCTTTTGTCATTTTTGTGCCAAATGCCTCTTCATTGTTCTTCCACATGCAAGAGAATATGCACACATTATGCACTCCTCTATCCATTTCTTCTCCCTATTGTAAAATGGATTGAGTGAAAAAGAGGTTCTAAGGCTTAAGCATGCCTCTTTTTTCTCTCTCTCTCTCAATTTTGTTGATTGTATTTTATTATTTTTCTTGATTTTGTTGAATGTATTTTATTGTGAAGGAAAATATATAGGAAAACTCCATGAATCTGCCTTGTAATATTTTGCTTCTTCCTGATTACTTTAAACAATCTGGGTACAGAGGTGGAGTGATCAGTGCTGGAAAATACTGTACTGGAAAAAAACTTTAAAAGATTGAGAGTAGATAATATTTATTGAAAAAAGCATAAAACTATTCATTTATCACCTTTGCATTAATTCAGATGTCTTCTTTTATTTTAGATGTGTACTGAAAATGGATCATCATTGTCCTTGGTATGTTTTTTTTATTTCTTCTTGTTTTTGGTTTCGTACCAAAACAAATAAGTAAGCTCTTTTATTATTGGGTATACACAAAATGAATTAAGAGTAGGAATAACTAAGAATAATTAGGGGAAAATTTAGAGAGTGAACTACTAACTGTCTAAATTTAAGTTAGGTTGATTTTTATTTTCTCACAATAAGGTTATTTTCACACTAGCAACGAACAGCACATTCTAGAATTATCAACTATAACTTTGTCAAAATAATAGTAACAAGGGAAGTTTTATCATGCTTCTTAATTCTTTGTTCAAAAATTAATCTAATTCTTCTTTTCCTCACCCTCCCGCGCCCCACACCCTCAGGAAAGGCAGAAACAAGCTAAAAAGCTAGAAAATATTCTGGAAGGGTAACAAACAGCAAATCCTTTAGTTTGCTTTCTAGGAAAAAGTAACTGACTATGATCCTTAGTGTCATGAGGATACAGGCAATCTTATTAGTAACTGTTTTTGAGACCATCTATATAACATGGCTGCTGAAATTTGTTTAACTCTGCTGTAGAAGGAAAAAAATAGCTATTTCTTTTTCCTTTTCCAGGGTGAATAACTGCGTGGGATTTTCCAACTACAAGTTTTTTCTCCTCTTTTTATTTTATTCCCTCCTGTATTGTCTGTTTGTTGCTGCTACAGTTCTTCAGTATTTCATAAAGTTTTGGACAGTAAGTTGTTTAAAATTAAAAATTTTAAACTTAAAAAAAATACAGAAGCATTGTGTTTTCATGCTTCATAGTATACCTAACTGTCATCAGTTTGAGATGAAGTAGTAAAATACTAAATAATTAAATTTTATATATAATACATGGTTTTTTGTTCGCAGCCGAATTTTCTGTCTTGTGGATTGTACCTTTTATGTTGGCTTTTCATGCATGTTTTAAGAAAGCACATTATATACGTATGACATTCATATCAACATTGCGCTCATCTAATTTCAGAATAAACCTGATTTTTAATCTTCATTCTGATTGAATAGCATGACCTGGCTCCATAAGTCAGATCATTTTTAATATTGCTTTAAACCTTTGGAATAGCAGCATTGGAAAAGAATTGGCTAACATTCATAGACTGTGAAGGACGTTACTTGAATGTGAATAATTTATACAATAAGTAAGCACAAAATGAAACATTTTTATCGTAAAAATAACTTGTACATACATTTTTGCATTAAAAATGTATATATATTTACTCAGGGTAAACCTAATCATAAGGGGTTATTTATTGTTAACCTGTACACACCTGTGATATCTCTTCATGATTCAGACAAATACAGACATTGTAGACTAACTGGTACAATTCATGCAGTTCCTTTTCTCTACTTGGCATGTCATGGTACATGCACATTAAGTAATGAAGACTTGGTACTGAGTCATAGCTGACAAATCAAACATTTTAAATTTCATTAAGAATCCTATTGTCATCCTGGAGGCTACGTTTTCAACTCTAGCATTCTGTCTCTGACACTGCACTTATTTTGTTATTCCTAAATATCTAGGGAACAAGGATCTCTCTCTCTCTCTCTCTCTCTCTNCCCCCTCCCCCCCTCTCCCTCCCTCCTTCCCTCCCTCCTCCCTCTCTCCTTCTAAGTTATATCATGCTTTGTTTTTACTGGGTTGTATGCAACCAGCCATTGTGATCCATAACGACTTCTTATTGTTTATCATGATAGTAAACCATAATTTAGCATTATTTGTTTGTTTATGAAATTTATTTATAGGTAAGCCATGTCAATATTTTAGTCAGCTTTGGTACTTGTTATTCTGTAGGGTGTTTTGCATAATCCCTTGCTGGTTGTGTGTATATGTGTGAATTTGGCACAATCCCTTGGGTGTGTAGGTGTGGGTTTGTGTAACTTCCTTCCATAATTTGTACTTATTCTAAGAGATTCCTAATTCCCCCTGTTTGCCAAATAGGAACATTTCAGCTTACTTAGTGTTGCCAAAACTTTGGCTAAAAAAATATGAATCTTAACTGTTGTGGAAAATAGGATGAAAAAAAATCTATAGATATCCTGGATTGCCTGCTTCCATTAGTCCAAGGCAACTGGAACTGGCCCAATGATTTGAGCAGGACAGAGTTTATCATTAAAAAGAATCTGGAATAGAGCCATAGATATATAAGATCTGTTGCTTTTCTAGATCCACAGACTAGAAAGGTTGTTTTTTATGTAACATTAATTTTGAGCAAAATCGATCATCATATTTCCTTAACATTTCACATTAAGTATCGAATATAAGTATTATAAGATTAATTACCAGTGAATAGGGGAACGGGTGTTATCTGATTTAGGGGACAACTTTTTCTAATAGTACCTATCCCCCCATTGCACACTTAACCATCAAAGGAAAGCTGTAGAAGACAGCACTTGAGCTATCTGGAGCATCATGTTTAGTCTCATTGGAACAAGTATGCAGAATTTCAGCAATTAAGCTCAAAAGTTTCCAATTTATTAATCAGCTGATGTCCCTGAAGAAGTGTCTATTCATTGAAAAATATATGAAAATAGTTGAAAATAAAGGAATAACCAAGAAGTGAAAATGACTGCAGAGATTATGGGAAAGCACCAATGCCTTTGAAGATTATCCTGAGCCATTATTGTTGTCTGCCTAGTGAATTTTAACCCTTTTGTGACATCTAAACAAGAGTTCTTCTCTTTGCCTCATCTTCATCCAGTTTTGCTGCTTTTTTGCCTTTTTGTTCCCTCCCAATGTAATTATATCATTATAATCCCTTTTTCTGTTTCTTCAGAAGGAGAAAAGATTGAGATGGGGAATGAGAGAGAGAATGTATGTTAGCTTGCATTCAACTGTATATGAAATCCATTTTAATTATTTACCATATTTAGAGACCCGCCATCTTTCTTTTAGAGTGATTCAGTTCATTTTCTAAAGTGAGTTTTTGGATAATCCCTAGGAGGTTTTGTCTGTGTGTGTGTGTGTGTCTGAGACTTGTTTCCATGATTTGTTGTTCTTCCAAAAAAAACCCTACTTTGTTCTGTTGGTCAAATGGCACATTTCAGCATTTTAATATAACTTACTCAATTATTAATTCATGTTATTGTGAAGATTTCTGAGTTTGGTGGTTTGCTTGCAGATATTTAATTACTCAAATAAGTAACATCATTAGTGCTATCAGGGAGTTGTGTTTGTTCTCTGTTTATATATAGTAGCTTGCCCTACCAGTGTTGGTGGGGATATGGTTTTTTCTTTGATTAGGATATTGTTCTTGATTTTTTTTTGTCTCATGTTAATCTTTGCTTATTCTGGGTATTGGCTCTGGAGAGGATGTACTCTTGTTTTTATTGTTGTTGTTTCCTTAATGTTTTATGGACATTTTTCAATGATGTGTAAATGTAATTTATCTTGATGTATCTATTTATGGCTAATTTGTCTGAATGTCAAGCTTTGAGGCATTCCATAGCATTATGGTCTGGGATGCTCACATTTTCCCAATTGAAACCATGGTTGAGTCTATCCATGTTGTGAGAATAAGATGTTTTCATCATGTCTTCTGATTGCTAGTTGATGTTTATGGATGCACTCTGTTAGTCTTCTGCATGTTCATGCCTGTTCACGTTATTAATATTGTAACATGTCTTTTTGTTGGAATATTGCTTCCAGCTAATATGCGCACATTTAAAAAGGTTGCCTCTGTACATGTATTTTATTGTACATGTATATCAAATAAGCAGGAAAGAATTTGCAGAACTGTTTTCAACTGGAGTTAACAACTAAGATTGCAAGGTAGAGAAGCTGGATAGAGCATTTTTATCTGTGTTAATACTTTCCCTAAATATTCTTCCAGGAGATGAAGAAGTGCAGGGACCATTTGGATTAAGGGGTCAGAGAAATCAAATAATAAATCATACTGTCAAAATGCTTTGATTTATAATTGGGTAACAAATTTTAGTTCAAATTATGATGAATGTAGACAGAAATTACCAGTAAGTTTCTTAGCTGATTTCTATTGTAGAGATGGTTCCAAGTTGGGCTTCCGATAATGAAAATTAGAGAGAGCAATGAATAGATCTAGTAATTTTAATGGTGTGCTTTGAATGTACACCATTAAAATCAGTGCCTCCTTTATCTCATTATGCAAACACAAGTTCATCTTCACATATTCATTCAGTGAATGTAAACTATTAGCCTCTTGGTACATTGAATACTGCACGCTTTACACCTTGTGCACGCAAAGACCATCAATTTTCTAACAGCATTTTTACTTGTTTCTGAACACTAGTCTTAAGGGGTTATAGACGTTTAATAAATTGTCTTTATTTGCACAAAGCTTTGCCGCAGGAAATCTGCTGAGAATTGTCCAAAGGTAAAATGCAATTTAAGCAGTAGTCTCTGCTAGTATGTTATTTTGTACATTTATTTCTGATAGTGGGTTACAAGATTATTATACAATATTTTTAGTTCTTTATAATTAGCAATATGCATTTTATTTAATGCCTGAGAGACAAATCAGTGCTCTGAAGCATAGCATATACGGACAGAAAATTAAATTGATGTTAATGTTGTCTATATTTTATTAATAAAGAAGCAATTTCAGTTCCCCATTGTATTATCATTGTTTAAAAGGAATATGCTGTTGAATTCTTAATATGAAGCTATTAAGTGTTTAATAAGGTATTTAGCAATTTGAGCATATAAAAATTGTGCTACATTAATTTATTTATTTGTTTGTTTGGATTTAATTAATAAAATACTAAACTTTTTTCTCAACATATGAATCTTCAGTATATGGAAAATATTTTTAAAATATATAAAAAATTCTGTTTTCCTTTCTCCTGCGAAAAGTGTACTGTTACGATACAAAGCTGTTTTGAAATATATGAGGTATAATCTTGTTTAAATAGTTTAAACTACGGGTTTTAAACTTGATCGTATCACATGATGTATCATGACATATCGTGATGTTTTTTGCCTTTGTGGAGCTGGTGTAGGCGTGGCCTGCGTGTGATATATCCGGCCCGCGGGCCGTCAGTTTGACAGGCCTAATTTAAACCCTCAAATGTTTGCAACAAGCAAATAAGTGAGATGATTCTGGTTAGGCCACTGCAATGTCTTCAGAGGATGTGATCCAGAGTCCATACCATCTCAGGATCTCAAGGTGTTTTCCTCATACACCTGCAATTTGATTCTCTTCCCATTTGTCCCTGCACATGCAGAAAAATAATCATTATAAAGAGAATAAAGGAAGGTCTTTCTCCCTTGAACTTTAAAGTGCCTACAGGAAAACCTGTCAGAAATTTGGTCTTATTCTTCCAGCCTAGATTATGCCCTTCCTGAACAATCAATATTCCTTGAGCTCTTTGTTCACTGCCAAAAGAGTCTTCACTGAACAAAACTAGACTAATGCTTTCTGAAGTCACTTTATTTGGGGAAGAATGGCAGCACCCCCCAAAAATGGTAGCCTTTTGGTTCCCCTTCTTAGACAGTGGATTATTGGGCTCCTTCTTTTAGGAACTGTTATTCTTGTGTAGGCTGAAAGTGGAAAAAGTTGGCTTACTTCCCACATCAGTAGTCAAAAATATACATTTTTGGATTTTAAACATTTGTGTATCCCTTAAAGTGGCTATCCATATCACCCAAGAACATAACGTTAACATTAGAAAAAAGTAGTAAGATGGGAAATAAAAATTATTATCACACACACACATGTTCCAGTTAAAAGAAAAACAAAGTGGAGTACTTCCTTCTTTGAGTTAATTTAATTAGTTTATGGAACAATCCTTCTCTGATTCTCTCTCAAGATTATACTGGGAGAAGAGAGAAAAATGCTGCAGTGTTGCTTGTCTGCACCTAATATACAGCCATTTCTTTAACACCAAATTAATCTTTAAATTGATTTCAAGAAAAGGCATGAATCAACATCAGCTGAAATAGACATGGTTTGAAATGTGTTGGGGATTGGAAATACCATGGGTTCTGCAAATCCAAGTGTTGTATTAGATTGCCTCTTTTTGCTGATCTCTGCCTCTGCTAAATATCAACTGCAGAGGTTTTCCATACCTATTGGTTGCAAATACGATCTGAAAGTCAGCCTTCTCTTCTGTAGATAGTTACTTTTTCCCTTAGTAGATGAAATCCTGAAAAGTCTTTTGAGGAGTCGAAGGATTCCTGCCTTAAAATCTTGTATTTTCAAGACATTTCCTTAAATTTCTTAAATGCATCATTTACAGGTATATTGTTTTATCGTTCTTTTCTTCCTTAACAAAAACATTGCTTAAATCTTTCTTACCTCATCCAGCACAAGAATTATTCCCTTGCTAATCATTAATTAGTCCGTCTTGCAAATTTATCAACTCTTCTATCCTTCCTTAATGTCAAATTTAACAAGATGAATGTGAACAATATTTGTTTTCCTACTGACTTGACTGGCTGGCAGTCAGTTGTTATTTCCAGTTCAGTGACTTTTGACTATTAGTTGTGAAAGTTATGACCACAAGGAAATACACGGTGTTCTGTCAAATTTACATGTAAATGTTAATTACTGTACATGAATTCATGTTATTTATTTTAATTCAGAATAAAATAGTTATAAGAAAATAGCATTTGAACAGAAAATGGATGAAAATGCATTAATACAGTTTTCTTTTCTTTTTCTTCTCAGAACGAATTACCAGACACCCGTGCAAAATTCCATGTTCTTTTCCTTTTCTTTGTGGCTGCCATGTTCTTCATCAGCATACTATCATTGTTTAGTTACCACTGCTGGCTGGTTGGTAAAAACAGATCAACAATTGGTTAGTAAATTACAGGGATTCTTCTTATTATTATTATTTCTGTTATTCTTTAATTTCTACCCCATCCATTGACCAAGCAGCTCCAAGTTCTCCAACTCATTCTCATAATAACTCTGTGAGCTGTATCTATGTTCAAAGTTGTATATAACCCAAGATTAGCCTGTAAATGTAATATCTGATCATATTTGCATATAATTAAGCTCAAGGGAATGGGATAGGGATAGGGATAGGGATAGGGATAGGGGTGGGATGGAATGGAATGGGATGGGATGGGATGGAATGGAATGGA
>AZIM01002408.1:76205-91391 GCA_000516915.1 Ophiophagus hannah
ATCTGGGGGCAGCCAACCGACATTGGCCAGAAGACGGTATCCCCAGGAGGGCCCGTCTGTGGGAGCGTACTGGACGATCGGATCTTGAAGCCGGAAGGAGACGTTCCTGTAAATACCCCGGACCAATTAGCCAGTTACAATTTCTTTTGATTGACAATGCGTCATCAAGTTGTGTCATCAAATAATTTTCAACTCCTGGTGACCATATTTCCTCCATGAATAATTTCTTTAGCAATATCTAAAAGCCTTTATTAAAAAATTGTAAATGGTTCAGAATTGTTTGGTCCAGAAAGTTAAGCAATGAAAAACTTACTGTATACGCTGGAATTATATAGACCCGTGATGGCAAACCTATGGCATGCATGCCACAGGTAGCATGCGGAGCCATTTGTGCAGGCACGCAAGCCCCAGCCAAGCTGGTTTTCGGCCCATTTGAGGCCTTTTTTGGCCTCCCTGAGGCTCGAGGGAAGCCTCTGCAGCCACAGGAGGCCGAAAAACAGGCCTTCCGGAAATACTGGAACTGCCCATTTTCAGCCTCCTGGAGGCTCGAGGAAAGCTTCTGCAGCCTTTAGAGGCTGAAAACGGGCCCGTTTTGGCACTTCCAGTATTTCATCCTCCAAAAGCTGCAGAGGCTTCCCTCAAGCCTCCAGGAGGGCGAAAACTGCCTCAAACGGGCTGAAAATCAGCTGGGAGGTATGCACATGCGCAGTGCAGGTAAGTTTGGCTGGGGCATGCACAGTGCAAGTAAAGAGGCACAGGGGTATTGCGCGCACATGTGCTGGGGGGGTTGCCTTCTGAGTGCTGGCATTGCCTTCTGAGTGCTGGCACACGAGAGCGTGTGTGCCAGTGCATGTGCAATTTTTGGCATGGGAACCCAAAAAGGTTAGCCACCACTGACGTAGACTGTACCAGGAATGTACTGATAAAAATTGCAAGAATGTACCATTCAGATATTCCTGATCTGAAAAGCATGTGAACATTTCATTTTTTAAGATGACACATTTTGACATTTGCAGATAAACTTATTAATGTCAAATAATTGTCAATGTTCTCTGAAAGCTACATGAAACTACAGTAAGCTCTTTCTTGCCCCAGGTACAATACTTGGTGCTGAATATATTATGTTCATGGCCTATGTACCACTCTTCCACTTAATGTGATGTTTAAAAACCTACGTTGTATAGATGTGTTTCTGTTGTGTGTATTCAGCAAGCTAATGAAATACTTGTTCTGTCTTGTTTATTATACTGTGCAGCTTAGGAGATGGTTGCAACTTTCCAACACGGCTGGTGATTATGGATCCCGAGCAACTCGCTGTCTCAAGCCAAAATGAAACTGTTAAAAGGTGCAGGCAATGCTTTGTTCATAGTTCCACAGAAGTCTGCTATTGCATGTTCCCATGCACAGGGGACCACTTTCATCTCATCACCAGATAATTAGAGACAAGAATTCAGTTCCCAAATAGTTTTAAGCCTAATTGCAATGAGAGTATATGATAAGAATGAATGCACAGTGTAACACACATAAAGAAGTCTGGCATGGAACTCTCAATTTGCTTGCCTGGCATCATCTCTTTGTCTGAAACAGTATATTGGACTGATTGTGAAGTTTCTTATTCTAGAGCAGAGAAAGAATTCCGATGTGGGAATCCCACTCTCTTCAGACACAGACCTAATAAGGATTATGCTGTGGGTTTCTACGTAAGGAAACCATTCTCTTCCAGTTTCTAAATGACACACCAGTAAGATTGATCAGAGAAACAAAACCAGAGTTGGTAAGAATACAGGATAGAAATAGATAGATTTTTTCTGACTATGTCTGAAAGTGCTCAGCTTCCACTGTAGGAAGTAGACTTCAAGCTTATTCTGCCTGAAGATAAGCTTATTCTGCCTGAAGATAGGTGCTAAAGGAAGCTTTGCAGGCCAGTTGGGCTCTCTAGGGAAACTAAGATATTGAAATCTGTTCTTCGTCTTGAGCTGTTTTCTAACATCCAGTTTGGACCGTTCCTTCTTTCATTTAGAGTCTGGGATAGGGCAGGGGGAAAAAGGAGAAGATTGGTGCCTGGCACCAATACAAAACTGAATTCATCTGAGTCATGAAGTTGAAGTCTAGGTGCAGACTGATAATGTCTGACAGGATTGTGCGGAATTCTTTTTGGGCAAACAAAGTGTGGTTATCAGGCCTTTTAAGGTAGACTAGACTAGGAAACCAAAGTAATAAATGTTATTACTACTTTTATTGTAAAATTATCATAACAGAATCATGCAAGTCTAACTATACTTCCTCCCCCTTTCTTTTATCTTAGTGAGAACTAGGGAGGGTCTTGTCTAAGATGCTTTCTCAAACTATATTTCTGCTCCAGACTCAGATATATTTTATTTACCATTGCCCTTGTGGCAGTTGTTCCTCCTCCTGCTTCTCAACATTATTCCTTCTTTCCAGTATACATCTATTTCATATTTGTCAGATGTTACTAGTACTGAGAACACCATATTCTAAATCAGGTATTCCAAACAAGGCTTTAGATTGCTGGTTGTAATAGAGAGGTTTGTTTTATAAATCTTTTGTCATGTGAATACATTGAGAGAGGATCATTGTGCCTGATGCTAAGGCTGGCCCTTATCTGTGGACTATACTTGATTTTCATCCCTGTCAAGGTCTTCGTCTAAGAAGGCCAGGACTTGGGCAGTGGAAACTGATAATGAAAACTTCCTTTTTTCCATGTAACCCATCTAAAAGAGGATTGTCACATCAACGTATGTGTGAATAGTAAAAACTGGGGATGTTTGGTTGTAAGTGAAGACCTTCAAAGTTGTAGCCTGACTGGGTGTTCATGACTGGGTAATGAAAAGTAGCTAAAGCTTTAAGATGGAATATTACCTGAGGAAGTTGCTATAGAAGCTAGAAAAGTATCATTCCATTGAGAGACCAGCAATTCAAGAACTGTAGCACTTATCACACCTCCTCGGGGAATTGTGGAAGAGAACTGAAGGTATTCAATGTTATGAGTTGGTGGCTTAACCCCTCTTGCCCTTTTGTACCATAGGTCCTCAGAGAAATCTATCACTGTTGTTTTTTGTTTTTTGTTTTTTTGCTAAGCAAAAGTTTCCCAAAAAGGTATCTAAAAAGCAAAAGAAAGGAAAAGCAGGTTTAAAAAAAGTAAACATGAGCAAAAAAGATATGTGATTTATCTTGACTTTTGAGATGGAAGGAGGAGCTTGTGTAGTTATACCTGTCCTCCAAAACAAGGGGAGCTTAAAAATAGCTATCTCCTCCAACAGGAACCAATCTTCTCTATCCCTGCCTCTACCACGGGGAACTAGGATTACCTTTTACCTCAATTTAATGGCACCATTTCAGCAGTAAAAAGAGAAACTGCTGTTGATCCTCCACTTTCCCAGAATGCAAGGGGGCTGAAATTTGCGGATGCTGTTTATCATTGGCTGGGCCAATGCTACAGAACAGCCTTCAAAGGATCAGAAATGACCCACCGATCCTCACTTCCAATTGCTGGCTATCTGCCAGATATTAAAAACAGAAGTAGGCCAAGGAGCCTATGTTTAATGGCTTTGGGAGGCAGGGTGAAGAGCCACAGCCAGAAGAATGGTCAGACAAGAGGCAGCTACGCCCACAAAAGGAATGTGGGTGTGGTAAATGGCTTAGAAGGGACACACCCCTGTTTCTTAGGTTGTAAATGCAAGAGGGGTTGTTCTTTCAAACTTGCAAGGTCCTATTATTGTAACCTTACAATAAAGTAAAATGTCTATCTGGTCACGTTTCTGGACTTACGCACTAGACTGACACTATATGGGTTACATCGATTTTGTTCTGTTGTTCGCATTCCTTTTTAGTTTTTTAGCCTTATTTTTATCTTTATTGTACATTAATTTCTTGCTGATTCTGGCAGATCAAATAAATAAATAGGGGATGTGTATTGGAAACTCTTACTCAGTTAAATTGTTTTAACTGAAAAAATGTGCAGAAAAACCTTTGGACTACTTTTCCTTGACTTTATATTTCATTGTTGTTGTGTGAAGTTTGCTGAGCCCTAGACTGGTTTCTTGCCACCTGTTTTTGATGTGCAAGTGGAGAAATTAGAAACAAAAGGTTTCTAGCTGTGTCTTTCAAAGTTTGAAAGTATCATTTAAGCCATTAAGTCAATGGCTTGAATCAATACCCAAATTAAAAAATCCCTGACAGGTAGCCTCTGAACAACTGTAGCTATTTGTTGGAGGAACAATTTCCAAGATTGCTTTTAACAGAAGTTAGTAATCCTGCTTGGCAAAATAAAGCAGCAGTGTTCAAGGTATCTGAGTATTATATTTATGATCATTTTAAAAAAAATCTAATCTTGCTTGTGAGGCTTTCTTATAAATTTAGAGTTGTTTTTCTTTAGGTTAAACATGAATGTTATACAGTAGTTAGGGCTACAAATCTGCATTTGGAAAATCTGAAAAACCATTAGATGACAGCAGTAATTCTTAAAAAAGAAAAATCTAAAATCATTCAAGACCTGCAGCTCAGATCTGTTGGACTATACGAGTACATAATTAGAGGCAACAGTGTAGTGCTAAACATATTTCCTGAAGAATTGCAAGAGTGAACTTTTGTGGGAATCCATTCTCTCTAACAGAAATTTTATTTTTCAGCTCTTCTACTAGTCAGCCATTTCCTACTAGGCCACTCAGTGAATCTCAAAATCGATTGCTCGCAGGTGATAACCAGTGGGTAGAGGTCAGTTCAGAAGATGAAACTGTTAAATCAGGTATGCATAATTATGGCAGCTTGTTACAGGGCAGGATTTCACAATTTGTTTTTTTTTTCCTAAATCTATTTTTATTTTATTCAAAAAAAGTTAAAATGCAAAACACCCCAAAATATTAAAAAGAAAAAAAGAGAACAAAGAAGAAAGGTGCATTAAAAAAAGTCTTAACAGTTCCCTAGTTGAATGCTGATTAATACAACAATATTAGTTTCCCACCCTTTGCGAAATAGGCCCAAATAATTTTAAATTACTAATTCTATGTTCAAGTTGTTAACCTATCATCTGTATGCAGTATTAATAATAAAATATTTAATAGGAAGAACAGTAATAATAAAAAAGATAAGATTAAAATTCCAAAAACCTCTGTTAACGAACTGTTATGGTAATCAACTCATAGGAAATTTACCACTGCTTCTTAACTATTCAAAATTGTTCCAAAAATTAACCCTGATTGATCCTGGATCAAATATCTATGTTTGTTTCTTAAAATACCATCTCTTATCTATTATTGTCAATACAATACGTCCAATCTCCAAAGCCAGTCTGTCCTCCCAAAAAAGTTCAGATGAAATTGTTACCTAATTAAATGTGATAAATACATTCCCCAACCTCTTTCATTCCACTTAAAAAAGGCCAATTTACAACTTATCTACCCAGTCCATTTTCTACTGTTATATAAAAGTGCAGACTTGAACTTCAGGGTGGCATATGGAGTCAACTCTGTTATTTCTAAATCTGAGTTCATATTTCTTCCCAGCAAATCTATTGCTTTGAAATCACATTACTTTTGTGAGTTTAATTTATTTACATTCACTTGCCTCTGAATGTTTTCCACAGTCATTATGAGTTCATCAAACCTTTTAAAAAAAACTTTCAGCTAAGAATTGCATGTTGCCAAGCTGTCTTTTCTCGAGTGTCGCCTTCCTTCCCTTGTCTGTAAGCTAATACGTTGTTGTTCAATGCGGTAGTTAAGAATTCTTCGGAGAAGAACAGGAAAAAGGCAAAAGAACAGAATATTTTCTGGATATTTTGATCCAAAATTAAAAAGGATTAAGAAAAATAAAGTCCAAACTTTTTGCAAATTGATAAAATACAAAATCCTTGTGGTGAATGTCTAATAAAAATGTAAATCAAGTAAAAGCACTTTCACTAAGCCAAAGAAAAGCCATGTTTCCTTATGGAAAAGCTGAAGTTAATGAAAACAGCCAAAGGAAAACAACAAAAAAGAACAGATAAAATTCAGCAGGGGGTTGAAATAAATCAGCATTCAGCTAGCCAATTAACTTTTAAGGATAAAAAAGCAAAGCAAAGTGAACTTAAAACCCAGGCTTGCTTACGACAATGGTCTCTTGATAGGAAAAGTTGGATAAAATATCAATGACTTTCTGGCTGCTCTCACGGAATTCCAATCTTCAAGATCCCCCATCCTGGGTGGGTCCACAGCCATTCAAAAGTCATCTTGGATCATTTCTAAGTGCCTCCATTCAAATCCAGGGACCAACACTGCCAACGAACCAGCTTTGGCAACAAAAACAGCAAATCATCGGCAAGTGAGAAAACTTTTCCTACCGGACAGCAGTCATCTTGGGGAAGGATTTCACAATTCCTGTTGAAAACAAATATTTGGAGAGCATCTATCAGATTTATATGGCTCCCCATTTCATAAAAAGGTTCTCAGCAGTCTACTACAATTAAAACAATAAATACATAAATACATATTTAAAATATACACAGTCACTATTAAAATGAAACACCTGGCATAGGAGACAGTGAATATCAACAAAGAAAACACAACTAAATAGTAATTGTGTCCTCCTCTGTTTCTGATGTGTAAAACCTCTAAACCAGGCTCTTCTTTTTTTTCAGGTGTAAAAAAACATATTATAGTTTCATTGGAGAGCTGATCTTATCTCAGTATCCATTTCTTTCAGAGAAGGAGAAATGGTAAGAAAATGTATACTCAGAAAAGTCAATATGACTTTGATTCCACAATCTTTTATGTAAAGAGAAAAGCAAACATGGGCCACACCGTATGGCTGACCTTGAGTCGCACTTAATAATAAAATATTTTCTATCTTACTTTGCATACTTTGCATATGTTAGCTTCTTTTTGGCACTACATTCCACAATGTTATCACATTAAGCATTAATTTAATTTGAGCTGCTTCCAAGTTTAGCAGTTTTTAATTCTGTTCTTCAAAAGAAATGAATATAAGTGCATGAAATAAGGACAAATGCTGCTTTAAATTCAAATTTTGTCTGAATTACAGAAAAGGGATTTCCAGTATTGATACTAAACATCCCTTGGTGGATTTTTTCCAAAAATAGTAGATAGATTTCATCAAGTTGCAGGCTAAATCCCAAAAACAGATAAAGAACTCCAGAGAAGGTGGAAGATTTGCAAAGCATTGACAGAGTAAAAACCTCTTCTGTATAAAAACAGTAATAATTTGTAAATTAACAGCTAGTTTGACAAGAGAAAGCTGCTTTAGCAAAACAAGTGGCAGCCCAGGTTTCATATGTGCGTTAGTGTCTTTTCTGGAAAGTTTTTCTTACATACAATAATTCATAGGAGAGAAATCAATTTTCGGTGCAGAATTAGCGTATCTTTTACTTGCCTTTACTTATCTTTATTCAATTAAATACTTACCCAGTTTGTTTTCCAAATAGATTTCTACAATACATTTGTGCTTGGATATTATTTTTTTAAGGAAGACACCAATAAATCAATGGAACAGTTCCAGCATGTTAACAAGACACGGAAAATGAGATTATTGATGGTATCCAGTGGATGCTTATAAGCATTTCCGGTGCAGAAAGTCTGATGCCTTAAGATTCGTGATGTGCATTTTTGCAACATGGACATAAGCTATTACAAGGGCCAAATTCTCAAATGCCCTGCAAGGGTCCGCAAGACTCAGAAGTGCAGAAACTATGCATTCCAGCTGCACTGTGGTAGTGACTGATTCTGCAAACTTCATGTGTGAAGCAATGCCACGCTGGTATCATTACTTTCGTAATAGTTCTGTGGGAGAAAAGTGGGGTAGGAAAGGGTAGTCATGTAGTTTACTATAGCATTTCACCATTAACATTCCACAATACAGTTATATGTGGCTCAATCATCATCTGGTGGACTACTGGTATTTGGTACTTTTGGTCCCCCGCCCCCATAACTATCATGAGTTAACCAGTAGTAATGGTAGAGGTGTTGTGAAGCAGCCAATCGAAAACTATGACTTTCTAACTTTCTCTGATAATCAAAGTCCTTTTCTTTCAGACTTGATTTGTTGCAATACAGTGTTGTTACAATACTGTACAGCATTAGAAAAGCAAGGTTTCTTCTCAGCTCACTAGCAATTTGAAGTACTGATTGAGAAAATTATTTTCCTGAGCAATTTTGGTCATCATTTTTAAGAAATCTGGTATTTTAATTTCTTGGAAATGTGTAAAAGTTATGTTCCCCCTTCCCGTTTTAGAATATTTAATAATTGCAAATTTTATTTGTAAGCATTTTTGCCTGTTATCCCCAATATACATATTCTTTCTGAAATCTGCAGGTTATTCAGCCATGAACAGAAATCATTCCTTTCTTTTTCTTTCTGTTCTTGCTTTTTTTAAATAGGAAATAAGCTGGCATGAAAGTGTTATTGAGGGATTGGATTTCATAGCCCTCTGCACTAGGAACATTGAGTGCACTAGGAAAGGAACTGGAGAAAGGGGACTTTGTTCACAGCCACCTGCTTTCATTGTTCAGGATTCCCCATCTTTTCTCTCTCTCTTGATCTTTGATCTAATCCTATCCTTTAACAATACTGATATATACTTTCAGTACAACAGTAAAAGCTTACATTAATCTGTTAGAGCAGGGGTGTCAAACTCACATTGTCACAATGGCATCACGTGACATATCGGGACTTTTTTCCCCTTTGCTAAACCAGGTGTGGACATGGCCAGCGCATGATGCATCTGGCCCACGGGCCGGGAGTTTGACAGCCCTGTGTTAGAGGGTAGGAAGACACTGGATACTTGACTCTGACAAGGACTGTATGCATGCATTTCCTTTCTCACACAATCACCAATCCTCCCAGCAATGTTCTGATTATTATGACTCTTAATAACGTTGGCAGATTTAGAAATTCAGCTCCTACAATTCTGGGAGCTGGTGTTACATATTAAAGTTGTTACAGTTGAGAAAGATTTTGAAGAGGATAAAATTTCTCTCTCTCTCACTCTGTGGTTGGATAGGAGTTTCTGTCCTGGTATATACTTTTAAATTTATTGCCATCAGTTGTATCTCAACAGTTCTACAGTTCTTATTTCAATCCATAAAACAAAATTTGTACAAGTGATATATTTTTTTAAAAAAACTGATTTTGAGTATTATAAACAACAGGACATAGCATAAAATGCATAATATATGTATCAATGTGGCTTTTCCAAATTAATTTCTAAAATGAGAAGAAATAAAAGACATTGTGCCGTTGTTGTGACTGAATGCTGCATCCTATCTTTGCAGTGCAAGTTAGGCTCAAAGTCTCATTACCCTCTTGGTCAGATAATGTGGTTCAGTGCTATGAATTAGTGCTGTCTAGATATAGGGAGGATAAAATAAAATGAAGTCAGGCTGTTGGAACACAGTACAAATTCCGAAAATCCACAACTAGAAGTAACAGCAAATACATTTAAATTAAATTATTTGGTACATAGGAAAGATCAGTTATTGCAAACTATTTGTAATATGTGGGAAGGATCTTGGGAGGCGGGGAAGAGCCATAGCCAGGGGAAAAGTTGGATAACAGCAACTTAGGCCATGGAAGCAATGTGGCTGTGGCTGTCTCAGAAGGGACCTTCTGTAGTTTCTTGGACCTTACAGATGACAAGGGAGAAATATGTTTTGCAAGACTGATGTCATCCTTGTGAAGTTTATATTTAGCTCATCTGAGTGTGCTTCCTTTCTGGACCATCTTGTAAGACTGACATCAGTCTTGCCGCTCTGAAAGTATATGTCTCTGCTGTTGCCTTTTTGGTCCAGGAAACCAGGAAGGGTTCCTTCTGGGATGTTTGCCATACCCACCTTGCTTCCTTAGACTAAGCTGCCTCTTGTCCAACCATTTCCCTGGCTGTGGGCTCTTCCCAACTCCCAAAGTCATCCCCACGTATCATTACACCAATAACTTGATTACAGCAAAAATTGTCTTAAAAGATAAAATAAAAATTCACATGCATCAGTAAAAATCGATAACAGGGTTCTCTGAGTAAAGTATATATATACAAATAATAGCTCTTTGCACTTATTTGTTTGGCATCTATAGATCTCTAGTAGTAATTAGGGATACATTTAAAACTATGTTGGCAATATTTAGTATTTTAAATTATTTTTGCCATCATTAAGCCACTGAAAAATTTCCAGTAGTGACTAGTGAAACCATCTATATCGGGTGTCAAACTCACATCGTCTCGACGGCATCATGTGATATATCGGGACTTTTCCCCCCTTCCCCTAAACCTGGCATGGGCGTGGCCAGTGTGTGATGCATCCAGCCTGTGGCCCAGAAGTTTGACAGCCCTGATCTATATATTGAGTCAGAAAGTGATTATAATACTGAACTAGAGATAGAAAATCTTATTAATTTCAAGAAATTATACCAAAGAGTATATCATGCTGGTTGTATTGGAAGACGTGTAGATTTTATTTAAGTTTTTTATCAAAGCATTTTGCTAATGAACGTGTAATGGTATAATTAGAAACATTTTATGTACATTCATTTTGGGGAATTATAGCTTGCATATTGTAAGCATAGATTCTTGGTTGCCTTAGGAAGTCCCTTCCCAGTTATTGTTTATGTTTAGTCCTACAAACTTAAGACTTGATTTACTGGCTGCTATTATAAATTAGATTTTATGCTGCAGTTTTAAAACAAGTATTTTCTAGTAATTATGATTTCTTATTCCAAGGAATTGTGATTAATAGAAAAGGCTTAAAACAGCACTTGATTAAACAGATCTCTGGCATCCTGTGTTGGAGAAATGTCCTACCAATTGTTATTTTTGTAATTTTCTATTAATGTAGTGACAAGGTCCAAGCAATTAAATATATTATTTACAATACTGTATACAATTTCATTTAGATTATAGCTACAAAAAATGTATCTTATACACTTGTAAAGCAGGTTTTCAGTTAGTTTTTAAAATCCAATGTGTATTTTCCAGATTATACTTGAAAATTGTAATAGAATGAGACTCCATGTTTACAAAATAAATTACTAAATATGTCTTTTGGAAGATGGAACAGCAATTAAATGGCTCATACTTTGGTCATATTTTGAGATAACATTTTTGTTTCCTGGTACCAAAGAACTGATAAACTATCAAACAGCTTATATTCTATTGCAATCCTAGTATCTCCCAGGATTCTTAAATTACACTAGGAAAGCTTCAGAAAGTGATTTAAGGATTGTGGTCTTTTACCTCAATCCTAAATATATTTACCTGGAAGCTCTACTTATTTTGTGAACATGACAACTATATGGCTCAAGACTGCATGTTATAGGGTATTAAAAAGTGCTATCCACTATGTCTTGTTTTTCCCCAGTATAAATTAATAGAATGGCATAGTTTGGCCAAAATTACCACAACCTGTGTTATATACCAGTGGGTACATCAGACATATTGCACTGTTATGACAAAGGTGTATGCAGATATTTTACTTAAATATAGATCTCTCTGTTGTAGTAGTAGGCTTGCAAGTATTCAAATCTAAAATGGTATGAGGATACTTAAGAGGATACATAATGTGAATGATGCATCTGTTCTTTATGTTGCAGATAGTATTCCTATGCACAGAAAAAGCATATTGCCACTAATAATTTAATAAGGACTTTTTAAATGGGCTTTTATAAATGAACTATGTAAGAGAGATCACTTTGCCTGAAATTTTCCTATTTTTAACTGCACCTTGTAATATCTTCATGTATATTTTCCACCAGTGTAATTAATTTTCAATCATGTTTGACTTTTGTATATCAAAGTACAGATCATGTCTTAATTATAACTGTTTTTAAAAAGCATAATCTTTAAGCCCTTCTTTGCCAAATTGATGATACATTAATGTTATGACCTAATGGATGCATAAGAAAATAAATCACTTGGGAACAGGCTTTCTGCTACATTTCGATTTCAGTTATTTATTTTGCATTGTCATAAATGAGTAGGGACATAAAAAAGAGGAAAGGCATTAAAATGCATTTAGCTTCTATTGAAATAGAAAATGCCTCAGCCATTTTTATGCACTGCCTGGGGAGTCTTAAAAGCAAATCTCTTCCACTTCTTAATTCAATTAAGACTACACTCATTAAAATCTTAAATTATTTGGTGTCTTTTGTGTTACTAACATTTCAAGGGCAGCTTCAACATACCCTAAATTAAGAGTCTTCCAAATAAGATGTTTACCGAGCCTGTATCACTGGCAACTATCTAGCCTTGCTTGAGCCATTAATAACTCTTTCAATCGGGGTGACTATCCTAAATCAAAATGTATTTCCAAACCAGAAACTTGGTTTTATATCAATGGTTCTCAATCTTTTCTTCATCCCACATCCTCTTTAAATATGTTTTGTGGCCACAGACCCTGAAGATTGAAATCATAACGTTTCTTGAAGCCTTTACGGACAACAAATTGAGAACCATTGCCATATACTGTAAAATGGATAAAATGGGAATGTTCTCTTTGTTGTTTATGCCTTTGAATGCATAGGTAGATACATGGTTTAGGATATTTTATTTTCCAGGGGACAGAGGAATGGAAATACGAGGCAAAACCAGCTTTTAGGTTTGTTTTTTTGGGGGGGGAATCAAATAGGTGTGTTAAACATATGGGTGGGTTAATGCATCTCTAATATGCAAGCATACTTTTTTTTTTAAGAAAAAGACCTCAAATCCTTTTTATAACAATAGCACTAAACTCTGAAAGGAAAAAAGCATAATTCAATAGAAAAGCTTATGTATTTATGAAGCCAATAGCTGATTGAAAACAAGAATAATATATTTATTTATTGACTTTGTGCATTTTCATTGCCACTAAAAGCAAGCCCACTGAATCCACAAAATCCATTAGAATGGCAAAGGACATAACATCAGGAATCTGCCCATTTCTTGGTCACGTTAAGGTGTTTCAGATATTCTGCAGCATACTTGTGTTCAGGAAACTTTGCTCTCTCTTCAGCTATTCTTTGCTGCCTTAATGCAAGTACATTTTCTTCATCATGGCGATACTCCTGCTCTTCTGTCATATATGGACAACTTAGCCAATACTGATTTTCAGCTTCAATTTCAAGTCTCCTAATCATATTTGCTTTCATTAAAGGCGTAACGAATCTTGGCCGTCTGTGTTTACCAATCCATTGTTTTCCAGGAATTCTGTTTCGAAACAGTACTCGAGTCAGAAACATGCCTGTAAAAAGAAATTAAAAATGTTAACTATTTGAAATATTAAGTGTATAAACATTCTAAGTCAATGTATTAGACTTACATTAGCAAAGAACAAAAATAATTTTTGTAAGTTGCATTTAAGTAATTTGTGCCTCAATTTGGAGAAATTCCAGATCATTTACAGAAATTAAGAATGTCATGATACAAATCCCTGATAATGTATTAGGTCCCCAATAATGTATTAGAATAATATAGGCATTCATGGCTCCACAGCTAATCTCCAAAGGTCTTTTGGAAAATCAAGGTTTTTACCAGATTCTGGAACAACATAAAATCAAATGAAATATTTCCATTTTTTTTTTCAAGAAAAGGCAAGAGGGAAGAAATCAGCTCACTTTTTCAAGTTTTTTTTCATGAACCACTAGATATCTCTATATATCAATACCCAATCTAAAGGGGTCCTTAAAAGAAAGAAAAACTATATCAAATGCTTTAATGAAATGAACAGTAATAAGAATGGCACCTTAAAGAAATTTGCACACTGATGCCAATTGGTGTACTGATGTGAAAGACATAGGTATTATTTGGATTGGTATTTTGCAATTTGCAATGGAATAAAAGTTACCACTGGTATTAACAGTATACAGATTAGGTGAAACCTGGCTCAATAGCAGTAACAGAGAGAGGGATCTTGGAGTCCTAGTGGACAATCACTTAAATACGAGCCAGCAGTGTGCAACAGCATCCTCAAAGCCAATACAATCCTAGGCAGCATTTAACACAGGAATAGAATCAAGATCATGTGAAATATTAATATTGCTTAATAAAGACTTCATAAGACCACACCTAGAATACTGCATCCAGTTTTGGTCACCGTATTATAAAAAAATTTGAAGACTTTGGAAAGAGTGAAGAGAAAAGCAACAAAGATGATTTGGGGCCTGGGGGCTAAAACATGGTTGCAGGAACTGGGTATGGCAGTCAAGAGAAAAAGAAGGACTAGCGGGTGACAATGACAGCAGCATTCCAGTATTTGAGGGGCTGCCACAAAGAAAGTCTATCTATTTTCCAAAGCACCTGAAGGCAGAACCAAAAGCAATGGATGAATCAGAATCATCCTAGAAGGAGAAACTTCCTGAATTAACCAGTGGATCTGCTGGCCTTCAGAAGTTGTGGGTGCTTCAACACTGGAGGCTTTTAAGAAGAGACTGGACAGCCATTTGATATATAGCAGGGGTCTTCAAATTTGACAGCTTTAAGACTTTTGGACTTCAACTCCCAGAATTCCTCCTCCAGTCATGTGAACTCAGGAATTCTGGGAGTTGAAGTCCACAAGTCTTATTTGGGGACCCTTGATATATAGGGTATGGGGGGGGTCTTCTGCTTGAGCAGGGGGCTGGACTATAAGACCTCCAAAGATCCCTTCCAACTCTTTTGTTAAAGACTCTGCCTTTTATTTGGAAAATCCAAATAAAATCAGGATATACATATAACTCACGTTGTAGTCCACTATTTTTCGACCTTGGCAAATTCTGGGAGTTGAAGCCCACATGTCTTTTAAGTAGCCAAGGTTGATAAGAACTGCTCTAGTCACCTCCCAAATTGCACTGGGCTGATGTTGAAGACCAAAAAGAAGCTTTTGCAGAAAACTGCCGCCGCTCACAATGGCCGGCTGCGACCTCCACCGCGATGCACCCACAATGATTTTTATTAACTGACCGTCAGCGTCAGCGTCGTCTATGAGGCCACGGGCCGCCGCACGTTCCCTTGCCCCCTCAAGGCCCTTTCCCGATTCACCGGGCCTCGTCGACGCGTCCTTCTCACCACGAGCGATCCGGATCGAGCCAAACAGCGCTCCGAAGGCCGCTACGCCAAACGAACCACAAGTCTCGCCTGTCGCGAGAGCACCGCAGCCCCCCGCCCCCCCAAAAAGGCAGGTGAATGAGAACGGGCCAAACGACGCCTGCCTACGTCACGGGGTGCAACAAGGAGGC
>AZIM01002410.1:14871-31325 GCA_000516915.1 Ophiophagus hannah
TACCCGTGGGCTGTCAGACTTCTGAACGGAAAATAACTTCATGTTAACATAGTATGATAGACTTGTGGGGCTGGCGCGTTGTACCACAAGGTCACATAGTGTAATAAGATTGGGACTGGGTTAGGGACTTCTGTCCTGTGAGTTGTGTTGGGTGTGTGTGGGGACGAAGGGAGTCTCAGCCAATCTCAATGCACACATGCTGTACTCTGACAATAAAGGTAATAATAATATGGCCTTTTGGCTGTCCCTGTCCAGCCCACGTGAGATCAATCGGAAATTAGAAATCAAATATAAATAAGGGACGGTCTATGAGACTCCACATTTTCACAGTCTTATCGTAACATGTAAATTCTTACCAATAGCAGCTAATCAAAATCATAGAATTTGGTGCTTTGTTACAAAGTGATAAAATGAATATTGAGCAAAGTTAATTGGCTACCCCTGATTTACAGGGTCACACTTGTCCCCCTTTATTGTATCACTTGTGGTGCTCTCTTCGGGTTTTTATGTTATTCCAAAATCCAAGTAATCCTCACACTGGAGCCTAGCTGGGCTCCTTTTGTTTCTCCTCCCTTAAATAAAAGCAACACGTTTTCCCAATTTCTTCTGGTACTTTTTTCCCCCCTTCTCATTTGAAGAAAACAATTTGCGGGGAAAATGGATTGAAAGAGACTCTGCAAATATTGGGCAAAAGGCATAGGGGCATTCTACAGTAACAGTTCAGGTCTCTGAAACTGATTAGGAAAATGCAAGAAAGTTTCCTTACAGGGAGTATAAAATGGGCATCAGGATTTATGGACCCATCTTTAACTGTTTATCAGAAGCAAGAAAGCACTCTACAGGTAGTCCTCAACTTACAACAGTTCATTTAGTGACTATTCGAAGTTATAACAGCACTGAAAAGTGAATTATGATCATTTTTCACACTTATGACCGTTGAACATCCCCATGGTCACCTGATCAAAATTCAAATGCTTGACAACTGACTCATATTTATAACAGTTGCAGAGTCCCAGGGTTATGTGATCACTTTTTGCAACCTTCTGACCAGTAAAGTCAATGGGAAAACCAGGTTCCGTGTTACTAAATCATCAACTACAATCATTCATTTAACAATTGTTAGCAAAAAAAGGTCGTACAATGGGGACAAAATTCATGAAAGAAATGTTTCACTTAGCAACAGGAATTTTAGGCTCCATAGGTCGTAAGTCGAGGAATACCTGTATTTGCCTGTAAATGAAAAAAACAAAACATATACAAAACACAGTTTGTAATATAGGGAGGCAGTATTCTCAATGATTGTAAAAAGTCAGCACAGGGGAAGAGGAAATGCTACCCCTGCTGCAAATGTGTGGGAAGGTCCATGAACAAGAAACTGAGATTCTTTGAAGCAGTATTTCCCAACTTGGGAATTTTAAAGAAATACGGACTTCCAACTGCTGGAATTCTCCAAGCAGTCATTGCTGGCTGGGGAATTCTGGGAGTTGAAGTCTGCCACTTCTTAAAAGTTCCCAAGGTTGGGAAACATTGCTTTGAAGGGTTGAAAGTCAATGGGAATTCCTTTTAACTATGACAGAAAAGCAATAACAGGGAATTATATGAGCCTTCTCTTTGCAAGCACCTTCTCTCACTAATGGCTAGACTTTTATTCAAAAGCTGAAGACAGCCAACATTGTTAGGAAGCTAAATTCTAGTATATACAGTCCTTTTCTGGATTCATAATCAAATAATTAGCTAGCTAGAAACAGGCCAAAACAAAATAGTGACGAGTTATGTGAAATGAAAATGAAAAATGACTTTTCTTTCCTGGTTTGTGGAAATTTTAATCTACTTATATTCAGGTGATGGACAATAGAAACATTAAATGATCTAGAATAATCTTCATCCGAGCAGCTTGTTCAACGTAATGCTCTTCAAATGTGTTGGATGAAGGGCACTAGAATTCCCAGCTACCATGGCATTTGGGAAGTCTGAAATTTACCAAGCACTAGGATGAAAAAGACTGGACTAGTCCATTTACCATTTAGCCCACTATAGATTGTGACAGCAATAAAAGGATTTTCCTATAATTTGTTACCTGACTGATTAAAAATTAGATTTTCCCAACTTAGATGCCCTTCTGATGCACAGATTCAAATCCTGGAATTTCTCAGTTTGCCTTGGTGTCTGTGGGCATAGTGGAAGTATGATTTTTCTTCCTTTCTGGTTGGAGATTCTGGAAGTTGGAAATCCAACAGACTTCTACAGTGCTAAAATTAGGGAAGGCTATTCTATGGCAAATGCAATAATCCAGACTTCTACAGATGTGATGGATTACAGTATCAGGCCTGGGAAAAGCTGATATCAGTCAGTTCAGCTACTGAAAAAGGCAGATGTTAAAATGAGCAATTTCTTTAAAAAGCAGCAGGCAGCACCAAACTGGCACAGTGAAGGGTATAACTTCAGAAAATGTCAGTGTTTCTCCACCATGTCAACTTTCAGATGTATGGACAATTTCCCAAATTCTCAGCAATTGCTCAAATTTCTCAGGTAATGTGGTCATTGCTTAAAATTCTGCAGGTTGACTACACCTTTGGATCTCAACAGCTTGAAGATTGCCTCTAATTCTTTCAAGTGCTAATGACCAGAATCTACAAGGCATGGAATTCTTGCCAAAGTTCTTGCTCTGCAAGGCAAATCACACTCTTCTTTCCAAAGATTCCCCAGCAAGAGCCTCCTTGGCTCATGGCTGTGATTGCAAATACCTGGAAGGCTTCCCTGTTCTTCCGCTGCTGACGCCTCTCCCGTAATCGACCCCGTTCACGTTCCTCCTCTTCCTCCCTCTCCAACGTCCGGATGTGTTCCTCAAAGCAGATTAAGGCATCCTCCTTGTCCATGTCTGAAAGAGGGAAAGTTGGGAGCAGGCCAGGCTGAGCTAAGTGATAAAACCACGGTGACACAGGAGGAAAAGTACAAGTTTATTCTGTAATGAGAGGTGACAGGGATTCAGGCACAGACAAAGGAAGAGAGCCTAAAGAAAGTCCCCTATGAATGAAGGCTCTAAGCATGGAGAGCTGTAGCTGTCCTATCTAAGATGGGAAGTTGTGGCCCAACCTGTCACCAGGGCAGCAGACAGGCCCAGCGTTCGAAATGTTAGGACAGATTGTTACACTTCTAGCTTTTGTGACTTCTAGAAGGTAGCAATTAGATTACACTGCCCAAATAAATAACCTACGTTATGGCTTAATGTGAAAATATGGTTCCCATAGCGTGTGAAGACAAGAGTTAGAAAGATGAAGGTAGGAGGAACGGGGGCAATGAGATGGTGGAAGATGACTCACTTTGCAAGTCTTCGTCTTCGGCAAAGCTGGGGTTGTCCATTAGGTACTGCTGGGCTTCAGACCAAGTGGTCTGGAAGCTGACACGGCTCATGCTGTCCAGGATACTCTTCAGAGCTTGAATGTTCCTTTTGCGAAGCTGCTTGGCATGCTCCTGGGTGGGATGGAAGGGGCACCATTAATGCTAGGACTGTGGGTTTCTGCTTGGAGGCGCAGGAATGAAGGAATGAAAGTGTCAGGATGTCACAGAGCAAACCTCAATCTTTTTGTAAGTAAGGTCTCAGACACACATATATGTAAGAGGCGGGGCTTTTATCAAAACAACCTTGCAATTCAGATGGAATTGTGGATTGGACTCTGTGGATATTGGTGGCTAGTATCTATCTCAGTAATCTTGGATTCCTGCCCTCAATCTCTGGGAGTAAGTATCAAGATTAATCTTTCTACTGTTACTCAGGAAGGAAGGCTATGGGGGAAGGGTGATGCCTGGACTTTTGTTGTTGCTGTTGCTATCAAGAACTCCTACCCTTGCCGCATTCTTGACATACCTTCTCTTTCTTGGCAAGAAAAAAAAGAACGTCATCATAGATCTCCTTGCGATCCCTTTCTGGCACCAGAGCCCACACTTCTAGCTCACCAAACATTTGCTCAGCTTTCCTGAGGAGGGAAATAGAAAAGAAAATTGGAGATGGAGGGTAGGGTGACAACCCTCAAGGGAGGATAAATAAAGATGTATGAAGGAAGGCTCAGCCAATCTCATTGTACACATGTTGTACTCTAACAATAAAGGTAATAATAATCAAGGACAACCTAGTCTATAAAGCAGACAGAGTGAGGTGCTGGGGGACATCCATGCTTGGAAGAACCAAGCAACAGTCCCTCTACTTTGATCTGGTGAGGACAGAGATTTGGCAACAGAAAAAAATAAGAGGGATACCTGTAACAGGAACCTCCTATTTCATGCCTGAACAAGGGAAAGTGGATTGCTTAACATATCCAAGGTAACATCTCTTTCCTGATCTTCAATCTGCAACCTTTTCAGCATTTACAACTCTTATTCTAGTCCACCGGAAATCCAGCAATAAATTCTAGGTTCATTACTGGAAAATGCAGCTTTCTGTTCCCCAAAGTGCTAAGTCTCTGCCAGGTTCAGACGTGCAACCTTGCAAAATTATCATCATTACTGCTGATGCTATTCAAGGAACTGGACCAGCCATACCTAACCTATTTCCTTTGAAGGATCCTTCAAGACCTAGCCAGGAAGACACCAGTTCTCTTAGCAATCTCTAAAACAGTTTTGAGAGAACCATCCAGGCTCCCAATCTTCCCCTGCTGGGTTGTTGTTCCACCAAGCATCCTGATCCTTGTGTACCTGTAGCGGGTGGTAGAATTCATTTTGCTGTGTTCTTCCAAGAAGCGCTGGAGTTCTTCCTTTGCCTCCTTAGCCCGCAGCCGGGCCTCTTCCTTTTCTTCCTTGTCCCGTTGAGCCTTGTAGGCATTGAATGCCTGCTTCTTCTCACTCAGCTTGGGCAAAGCACTGGGACAAACAGAAGCCGGAAGTCAAGAGCTGACTCACATGGGCAACAGGCAAAGAAAAACGGGGGACCCGAAGTTCTAGTTCCCTGAGTGAGTAAACGAGGTAGATGGGCAGGGCGCTGCAACTGAGCTCTCTCTGTAGGGCTTTCAGCATACAGGTCTGCAACTTGGACTCATTGTCTGACAAGGAAGGGACGAAACTAGATGCATCCACCCAGGATCATACCTGAAACGGGGTTCACTGCTAATAAGCTTCATGGCCTGTTCCCAGGATGCACTAGCTGGAACACCCTAAAGCCAGAAAATGGGGTATTTCAATCAAGCTGTACCATCTTCTACTCTTGGACTGCAGCGGTTAGGCCTGCATTGCCTTATTTGGCAGGCTCCTTCTTTTAAATCCATTTTTTAAAAACAAATACAAGAATCAGGGTATAACAAGTTTGGTGTTTTGAGTTTCTTCTGCTTGAACGGGTCCCAATGGAAAGCACTCAGGACACAAAACTTTCCACCATTTTCCTGCCAGGCTAAGCGACGGGCATAAAAGAAATGTTATCTCAACTGGCTCTGATCCCTAAGAAGGCTCTTTAACTTCTTGTTCTCCTTTCCCTTTTCCAATTATTACCTTCTCTTTGAGCAGCTCCTTAAAAGCTTGTTTGGCTTCCTCTTTGTTGCTCCAGGCACTGCCACTGCCACGATCTTCTTCATCTCTCCGCAGGGGATCACAACTGCCCAAGGAAGAGCAAAGCATTTGGACAAAACATGAAGGAAAGCCTCGATGGAGGCTTAAGAATTCAGCTGACCAATGCTAGAAATTCCAGGTGGATCGTGCAGCCTTCCACACAGATAAATCGACAGATGAATAGAAGGGAGCTCCACCTCTCTTCCTATCATTCTATTTGTCCTGCAACCCCCAGTTTGAAAGCCTTAGGCAGGCTTAGTCTGGCATTCCTCAATCTGACGCTTTCCTGATTGGTTGGAATAGAGATGCCACTATCTGCTGGACAAGTACCTCTCAACCTTGGCAACTCTAAAGAAGTGTGGACTTCAACTCCCAGAATCCTATTTATTTTACATACATTTTACATGTGCTATACAGGTAGTCCTCCACTTACGACCACAACCGAGCCCAAAATTTATGTTAAGGGAGGCATCTGTTAAGTGAGTTTTGCCCCATTTTACGACCTCTCTTGCCACAAGTGAATCACTGCAGTTGTTAAGTCACATGGTTGTTAAATGAACCTGGCTTCCCCAGTGACTTTGCTTGTCAGAAGGTCACAAAAGGGGGTCATGTGACCCCAGGACACTGCAACCGTTGTAAGTATGAGTCAGTTGATGAGTGTCTGAATTTTGATTGCATGACCATGGGGATGCTGCAATGGTTGTAAGGATGAAAAATGCTCAGAAGTCACTTTTTTCAGTGCTGTTGTATCTTTGAATGGTCACTAAATGAACTGTTGTAAGTCGAGGACTGCCTGTATTGCTATGACCTATTTTATACCTTTTTAACCTGCTCAGTGTTGAATGTTATGTGTCTATAACTTGAAGGTGCTTCTGACACAGATAAAGAAAAAACTCCCAGAATTCCTCATTCAGGCTGGATAATTCTGGGAATTGAAGTCCACAGACCTTAAAAGTGTCTTAAGATTGAGAAACATTGTGTTAGAAAGCTGGCTCTAGATCAACAACTTCCCTCTGCTGTCCCCTCCTCTTGAATTACCTGCTTGTGACCTCCTCCTCAACAGCAGCTGGGACTCCCTCAGTCCCTGGGGTCTCTTCAACACCCCCAGTGCCTTCCGTGTCTGAGGTGGCCGCGGAAGACGGGGTGGGACTGGCAGGGCCTGACAATGGTGGTTCCGGTTGCTGAGGTAGCTGTTGCCTCCTGGGAAGGAAGAAGATGGCAGCTATGAATATTTTGCAGCAGAACAATACAAGCCCGCTTTACTGCACAGTTTAGAAAACTTTCCACGCAATGGATTCCAGAGAGAAGGGACATAGGACCAGTCTCAACCAGTCCGAACCCCACTCGGCCCCTTTTTGGGTTCTGTGTTTCCATGAGCATTTTTCGGTTTCTTGCCACCATCAAGTAGAATCAGAAATAGAAATTTTATTTGCAAGCAAAATGGTGAAGCTCAGGTTTTCTGAAGGTTTTGTGACCCAGGTGAGCCAGGTTCAGCAGATCTTCCAGAGAAATGAAGGGAGGCTAGGGGAGGCTTGGAAGAAAAAGGAAGTTCTCTGCTCTGCCACTGCTCACTCCATGCCCATCTCTCATGGCACAATCCCTGCTGGGTGGGCCTGCCTTTTCTCCTGCCCAGCCAGCTCTTTGAGCTCTTCTTGATGCAATCTGCTTCCAGAAACTTACTCTGCTTCTTCCTCTTCCTCCTTGATCAATGCTGAAGAACAAAAACAGGAAAAGGTTATCAAAGGAAGGTTGTGGGAAGCAGGACCCCGCCATAGATTTGATCCTGAAGACCCTCACCTTCAATGTCATCCAGCTCTCGTGGCCTGGTCCAGCGTGACTCCTTGCTCTGAGTGTTGTAGTAATAGGATTTCCCAGTTTCTGAGCGATACTCACGCCAAGGACAGAGTGACAGCAAGATCTGCAGAAGGAAAAAAAGACAGTCTTAGCAAGTGTATAGTGTGTGTGTGTGTGTGTGTGNGTGTTGTGGGGTAAAGATCCAGAACTTTCTATCCTTTTCTGAAAAGTTATGCACTGACAGACCAATCCGTAGCTATAATCAAGCTTGCCTGTCTCAGTTAATGAACTGATTCCTTTTCTGCATTCATACAATACCCTTAAGTTAACCTGAAATGTTTAATCACAAAAGCCGCCTTTTCTATTAGCCCTGACTTGGTTGTGAAGCCAAAAGCTATATCCTGTGTCTAAAAAAGCATTTGGTTGTCTGCTTGGGAAATTGAATTTTGAGTGAGAACCAGTGTGGTTTCTTATTAAAGGGTTATTTATAAATTACACCTATACTAAGGGGTTATTTTGCTAATGGCCATGTGATTCTTTTTTCATTTAATAATTCAACAATTCTTTCCTCACTTGGAGGTAAGGCTCCTGACGGCCTTCTTCTAAAGCATCTATCTGGTTCACATCCAACTGATGGGAGCAAGTCCTGTAGTCAACAAATTCTCCCAGATTCCACGGAATAATCTGAGAGAATTTGATGGACCTGGTTAGACTTGAAAGAGAGCCTAACCCAATCGATTGCTGAATATAGGAATGTTGGAATTACAACTTCCTTAACAGATGGCCATCCAGCTTCCACAATGAAGTAGAGTCTGTTCCATGTAGATGCAACTCTTTGCTGGTAGAAAATTTCTCCCAAACATCGGTTGAGATCAGTTCCCTTCTACCTGCTGGTTCTGGCCCTATCTTCTGGAACAGACAACAAGCCTCTTCAATCTCTAATCATTTGTATCACATATCTCTAAATCTTCTCCATGCTATGCACACTTCCTCTGAGTGCCTGTTTTACAGTTCCTTATCAGCCGCATCATCTCCTGTGTTTATATTCCAGGAATTCTTAGGATTATGACTCCAAACCTACTTTTTAGGAGAAAAACCAGATGGGATTGCTGGCTGGGATGGCTGACTTTCACTTATCAGAGACCTAATACATGTCAACAAGGGGGGAGGAATCAATGTCTAAGTTGCTCTAGCAACCAAGTGTAGGAACAATTCTCACCTCTGCCTTAGACTTGAGTTCATCTGGCTTTTCCCAACTTGATTGTTTGGTTTCAGCATTATAATAATAGATCCGCCCGTCAGGGGCTTTATGCTCACTCCATGCTGGCTTCTGTAAAGAAAATTCAAACCAAACCAAATCAAGCTGAGATCCAGTTGAGCAAATATCCACAATCATCCCCACACCCACCCACCCCACATCCTGAACAGGCACAGATTCAGAGAAGAGAAACCACTATTCTGTGAATCACAGTGTTTACTTCCAACGAAAGCACAAAAACAAAAAGGCAGCTTTGTAGCTTTTAGGAAGTTGTGTGAGCAACATCTAAAGAAAATCTCCTTGGGGGAGGGGACATTTAGGGAAGATTAATAAGTAACGTTTCCCACTGTCAAAATACAAAGGTGGAAAAGTCAGCATCCTAGAAGAGGCAGTAAAATAATGAAGAACGCAACAGCAACCGCATAAACAGAGGTGGGCTGCTGCCGGTTCGGACTGGTTCGCCTGTACCGGTAGTACCTACCACCGGCTGGGCCTGCCCACCTGCCTTCGTGCTATCCCNGCCCTGGTGCTATCCCGTCCTATATATCTCACTCTCTGGCTCGCTCGCCCTGCCCACGCGACCCAGCTGATTTCTGCTCCTCACCCGCTCTACTCACCCGAGCCTGCCCGAGGTGTGCTGGAAGGCACGCGCATGAAATCGCCATATGTTTGAAGCCGCACGCAAGCTGCACACACTCACATTTTTTGGTTCTCCACTAGGCGAACCGGTTGTTAAATTATGCGAAGCCCACCTCTGCGCATGAATACTCTAGATCTAGACTGATTACTTAGATCTTCATTTTCTGTGGGCACTCAAACAAGACCCCGCTCCAATTTTACCCTGTCAATAACCCTGTGAGATATAGGCTGGGCTGGGCTGAGAAATAATGACTGGGCACAAGTCATCCAGAGAACTTTTATGCTTCAAAATGGAATTGAACCTAACCCAACACCTCATCCTCTACTCTTGTGATTCTCTTGATCTTATTCTGCAAAAGGTACACAAGTTGGATTTGGGGTATATATTATGAGTTAATTTCCTTTAGCCCAGAAAATAAACCATCCCCTTGATTTTCCATCCCCTTTTGTGAACTATGCTATTTGCAAAATGCTTCTTCTAGCTTCCCCTTTACTTTATCCACTGAAATCCTTTGCCATCATCTAGTGTTCACCTAACACTTTTACTTTTTCCCTTGGGCCTTGTAAGGCACTTCATTTATTTTCTTGGAGAGAAAGGGTAGCCTTTTTTTTCCTGAACATCAAATACTAGAGAAGTAGCATGGGAAAACCAGGCAAAGAATTAAGACTACACTGTTTGAGATAAAACACTAACATAGTTAGGAGACTCTCTCCAGATGTTCATCTGTGCTGGTCATGATCACCAACACAAAACAGTGGAGCTCTTTATCTCTTTGGTGCACCTTCTGTGAACCATTTTTGGATCAGTGGAATGCCAACATGCAACCCTGTTTTGCTTCCTGGAACAAAAAGAAATGACATCACAAAACCTGATGCCTTTTCTCCACTGAGACTTTTTTTTCTGGTTTACCTTTCGTCCTGTATCCAGCACTGGAGAGCCACCAAGAATTACATTTTGTTGCATTGCACCTGTCAGGGGGTTGGGGATCTGAAATTTAAAGCGACATTTAAATTTAAAGCAGAAGAGGAGAGAAAAAATAAAGCAAATTCCTGGGTATAGGGGAGAGGAAGGAGAAACAAAGGAGGAAAAGACATTTGTTTGTTTTTCATCCATTCATTTAAAAAATGGATTGGCCACCCGCCTTACCTCAGGATAACTCTGTTTTAATGCTCAATCTTATAGCTCTATCAGTCATCCTCCCCTAATTCGATAATACCTTTACATCTGCTATCCCACCTGGCATGCTCTTCATCCTCAACCCCCACAACTAAGGGCCATGCCTATTGGGACAGTGGCAAAAGGCAGAAAAGAAAGCTTAGATTATGAGAAAGAGAGAAAGGCTAGATCAAAACCACAAAGAGGACCAACACATCCATAGTGTCTCTACCAAAAACACAATTTAGGACTTTCCTCCTTCCAGCCATCTTCAATTGTAAGTGAACCTGCCCTTGCTTTTGGTTTTAAGTAGATTGTTTAAGGGTTAGTTTTACAGAATAGATAAGGCCAATAAATACTTGGGGCTTATGGCATTGGGCGAACCCAATCAATTTCAAGCAAAGTTAAGCTAACTACACTTTGATATCTCCCTAGAAAATAAAAAAATAGAAGCTACCCCATACTTTGAAGAGCTATGTATTATTTTGAAAACCCCATGATGCATATAATTCCTTACATAATTCCTTAATTCCACATCTAGGGAAGAATTTTTCCAGATACTCACCACAGGTGGTGCTTGAGTCACTGTGGCTAGAAAATAAGAAAAGAGCTTAGAAAAGTGGAACAGATGGGGTCAGGGATCACTCATAGAAGAGACCCTACTGTCCTGCAGAGAAACAACAGGTGCCAGGGACAGCAAATACAGGAAACATAAGATCTTAAGATGAACTTGTTGGTCAGGCCAATGGCCTATTTAGTTCAATGTTTTGGTCCAGAAAAGCCAAGCTGATGCCTTCAGGAAGCAAGGTTTCACTGGGTCTTTATGATAGGTAATTAGGATGGTTTGCTTGGAATGGAAGAGGATGATATATCTTGGAATTTACAGTATTATTGACACAAAATACAAACTAGAGTGAGAAATGCAGTTGCAATAAAGAACCAGTTTTTGCCAATACCTACCTCTGTTCTCCTTTCAGAACTTTAAAAGGGGGAGAAACTCAATTGAGACAGCCTAGCAAGGGCAATACCTGTGGACATTCAGTCAAGTATGCAAACATAAAAAGCCCCAAATTTCTATTGCTGGGGGAAACCTGGCGTGATTCTCTATACCAGATTTAATAAGCATCTCTTGAGCTAGATCACACCAAAGCTATATTTAAATGCACCCCTGAAGATACTCACTATTGGATGGGTCAGTAACAGGAGCTGCCTGTCGAAGAAAAAATTCAAATCAGATCAAGCAGGTTCAACCTATTTTTTCTTTTTCTTATCTTTCCTTTAATTCTTTATACTATTCCTGGCCATGTTCAATCTTGCTCTATTGCCCTTTGCTTTATTTATTCATGTTAACCTTAAAGAACTAAAGTAAGGTTTTATGTCAATTTGTTGGTTAACTTTATTATGGCCACTCATCAGCATTTTATGCAATTACAGAATGTTAGAAAGTACACTTTAAAATGCACAATGTTTCTTAAAATCAACAGAAATAAGTGAAAGAATTTAGTACAATACCTTAATGGGGGTGGGTGGGAATTAAGACACCTAATATTAAAACTAATGAACTAATTTTTTTCATCAAAATAAATTAACTAATTAAGGAACCTAAATAGTAAAAGTAAAATCTAATTTTTTTACAGCAACAATAATATATTTATCAGACTGCAAGCTGAGATCTCAAGTACCTTACAATTAAAAGCTCAATAAAAATAAATAGAGAAAATAAATATTTGGGGAAAGGACAACTCCCACCGATTACAACAATCCCTCATGAGTCAAGGGCAATGCAAAATACACTTTGGCCTATTGCTGTTTTGGAAAGCCAAATTTTCAATGCTTTTTTTAAAGCACAGCAGGAATGAGGTCAAAGAGACCTCTGGAAGGATGGTACACTGGAATGAGTGCATGAATGAATAAACAAACAAATGAATGAGAAAGAAAATATCAAGTCAATCTCTCTTCAAGCTGTTTGGAGGATTTTGGTCTCCAAATTCGTAAAAGAGAGATGGGATCTTTCATCATTCTCTCCATGGTCCAGGCTAGGGCTTTTAGGTATTGTGGTTTTGCAACAACTAGAGGACCATAATCCTAGTGCATGCCTGTTTCCTACCAAGTTCAAGTGATGCTAAAGCCCAATCAGCTTTGCTTACTTCTCTGCACTGAACTCCATACCTTGATCACTTCATCATCCATCAACTGGGTGCGGTCAACCAAGTGATTAAAGAGCACCATGTATCCGTTCCCAAATGAAAGAGGCAGCCCTGTTATGAAGGCCATTGAAGTATGTATGCAAGCTCTTGTGCCACACCCCATTCTAATTCCCTGAATCACTGTCCTTTCTGACACTCACTCCTCCTCCAGAAACAGGAACAGGCCCAGCTGGCACCCCCGGCATGATCATCCCAGGCAGCATTGGTGGCACCATTGTGGGCATCTGGAGACAAAAGAAAAGACCAAGCCATTATACTTATTGCAAACTGGAGGAACAAAAGGCAAAGAAAAACATGAACCAGCACTACCTGACCCAGGGGCGGTGGTCCAGGCATAGGTGGAATCAGAGGGGGAGGTGGCATCATGCCGGGGGGCATAGGCGGCATAGGAGGTGGCCGTGGTCCCATTGGGGGCAATCCCATGGGAGGAAATGGTGGCGGGATCCCAGGAGGAGGCATCTAAGAAGAAGAAAAGAAACACATATACCTGTGCCCAAAACAGAATATACTCTGGACCAACCACAGACTGTCTCAATCCAGCAGCAGCACACTTCAAGAAAGAAATGATGCTGGTATGCCCAATATCACATTGTTATAATCCTGCCTCAGTTATGTGCAATTGGAAGCTTAGATAATGATCTCAAAGCTACAATTTATCTTTATGAGCTAATCTGTAAATTATGTCTGCTTAAATTGATGGAATGGACTAGACTGACGTAGGCTGCACCACAGTAATTAATGCCTCAGTGCATACACATAATTTATTTGCTTCCCTTCCATCTGATGAATTTAGATCACAAATTAAATAATTTCATTGAAAATAAATAATAAAACAATCAAATGAAACCCCCATATTGTCATAGGAAGAATGAGTTTTTGTGTAATAATTAAGAACTGGGTTTTATTTTTGAGGTAGCCCTCTAATTTCACATTTCACTTTTTTTAGCTTGGTTATTTTCATTTTATAACAGCACCTACAAAATATAGAAAAAATTGATTTGGCTGCTTCCAAACATAGCAGAAGCAATTTCTGATCCAACTTCAGGTGCAGAAGCCATGAGCTTTCAACTCCCAAAACTGGAACCCACTTCAGGTTTGCTCCCATTTCTCTAGGCATTGCAACCATAATATAGAATAGACCAAGGACACCTCTCGTATTTCCATAAAAACATTTAGGATACTGTTAAATACATCTTGAATTATGGTGAACTTACAAATGGAGGGGGTAGGATTGGTGGCGGCGGCCGTGGGGCAGAAGGAAAAGGAGCTGGCTGCCCAGGACTGCTTGAATCTGGGGTTGACTGCAAGCATAAATACATAATAAAAGTATGAGTGGAGGTGGAAGGGAAGAATAATTAATGAGTTAAGAAAGGCAAAGGCAACTGAGATGTAAAATATTGGATGCTGGGTTCGAGTAAATGCAAATCTCCATTTAGCCCTGAAGTTGACTGATGCTTGGAAGATATTCCATTCTTGATCAGAACGAAGAGAGCTGTAGTTCAGCTGCCTGGAGAGAATCAGGTTGGGGAAAGCAAAGCTAATTTTACTTATAATTTAAAAAAAAACCTTAAATGCTTTAGCAAGACTATAGTGAAACACAGTGGTACCTCATCATTAATTTGTTCAGGGAGGCTCAATGAGTACCAAAACCGGTGAGTACCAATCAAATTTTCCCCACAAGAAATAATGTAATGAGTCACAAGGCAGCTGACAACAACAAGTTCTAGCTTGTGTGCTGAGTACCAAACGAACGATGAATACTGGGACAAAATTTTCAGATTGAGTCCCAAATTCGGTGAGTTTCAAAACAGTTGAGTACCAAGGTACTGCTGCATTCCAAATCATTGAATTCAACCAGCCTGCATCCAGGAATTCTATTGACAGGAACATCAAGAGTCCAATTGCGCCAGTTCAGATTTCTAATGCAGATGGATGGTAGTATTTGGTAAGGATTGTATGCCCACTTGTGTTCCTTCAGTATTTATTCCCCAAATACTGAAATTAACATCAACCCCATGAAGCTAAGGGGAAAAATTAACAGGAAAAATTGCTCTCTAAATTGCTGCTCTTTTGTGCAAAGCATGAATACAAACTGATATTTAAATGCTGGATCAGATCAAAACTTCACCTGGTCTAGTATCCTGCAACTTTCAGTGACTTGACAGGAAGCTTCATAAATGGACATATAGTCTCCCTTGGCCTGGCAACCATGCTTCCTTTCTATTGAAGAATCTCTTAGCTATTATGAGTAACAGCCACTGGTATATCTTTCTCTCTCTCTCTTTTTCTGTGCCTATCAACCCACACACTGCATTGACTGAAGCTGACAAGAATTATAGCTCGACCTTGTCAAGCACCACCAGTTCCCTGCCCCATCTCTTAAACACAAATAAAATCATATAAATATGAGCATCTCTATAACTCATAGAAGTACCGGAACATTCTTTGTAATCTAGATTAGGGGAGAATGCCTTCATTCTACCATTTTCCTAAACCTAGTGCCCAGTGAGTCATTTCAAGTTCTCATGTCTCATTTGACAAACCTGCCCTTCAGATATCTCAGCTGCAATTCCATACTCCTCAATAAATATCCTTGGTGGCTAATCTTAGGGACACTGCAGTCCAACATCTAGGAGGCCCACAGATTTCCCACTTCTGGGTCAGGTGACTTCATGAGAAAGGAGATGTCTAGGCCTGCCCCATTATTCCTCTCCTTGGGCATTTTGTTCATGACTGCATATTTGGATACAGTACTAAGTCTTCCCTGGATAAGTAAAGGTGCTGTATTAGGAAAAAGCTGGTTGTTGTTTTTTGCTTGAAATTACAGTAAAACTTAGAAAGCTGCCTTATGGTGGCTTAGATTCCTGGACCTTCTAGCCAATTTATCATTTTTTCCTGCTTTACTTGGAGAATGCACTTTCTACAGGCAACCAGATTGCTACTCCATGAACAACCCTCAGAATTCATCTAAAACCATACCAGGATTCAAACAGGTTTAAAGTATCTTGCATGATACATTTAACAACACATCAGGGAGCAATTTATTTCCATGCATCTTCAACTTCCTCTTATCTTAGTAATACTCTCACACTCTCCAAAAGCTGTTCTGAAAATTCGGTCCACTCCTTCACATGGTGTTTTAGATTAAGCTGTGAGGAACGGTCTTCTTTAATGCATGCATCTATGTTTAAGTTATACATACAGTTCACATGGATACAACCATGACTCTCTGCACTTACAAATTCTTTTATACTAAACAGACATCCACATAAAGTACACCTTTTCATATGGCCCTACTTTGATGTACATATTTAAATGCATGCACATGTACAAAATATATATATATATTCGCATGGGCTTGCACATCCGTCTCTTGCCTATGCTGCATGCAGTCTTGATTGTGTGACAGTTATTAAATGGGTACACTCCCAGGCCTCTAATTTATTGCTGTGTGCCTCCTCCTGCTGGGGTTGAGGTGTCTGTCGGTGGTTGAAGGTACAAAAAGAAAACTGACAAAACTGCAGTCCGTGCAGTAGACTGAGAGGTGAGATCCCTGCTGGCCTTGGCAAAAAAAAAAAAAAGGCTGCCTCAACTCAGCCTAGTAGTTTATTCTCACGCTCAAGGGACGTTGCCCACTCAGATCCTGCTCTTGGAATCAGAAAGGCCAAGGGAGCTATATTTCGCGTGTGTGGATGTGCAGCTATTCTTTCCCACAGCTGCCCGCGGCTGCTTATGAACGCCTCGGCTTCGAGCTGGATGCTTCTGCAATTTCTGCGCACGGCGCACCTCTCTCTCCAGCCGCTTGCCAAAGCCGCCTCCCCCGCTGCCCATCTTCATCCCGACCCCGGAGTCTCCCTCCGGGGGGGGG
>AZIM01002410.1:48598-67451 GCA_000516915.1 Ophiophagus hannah
TCCTTCCCCTGCCACACCCACCAACCCACACCACACCAAACAAGCTATGCCCACAGAACCTGTAGAATCCCACCACTGAGCTGAATGTAGTTTGGAATGCTGTTCCAGAGAGCAGGGGCAGCAACAAAGCTGGTCTACTTCAGTCCACAAGATGGCAGAAGGGATGTGGAGTGCACCCACTTTAAGGATGGGCAGAAACAATTGACAGTTGTCCCTCAAATAACTAGATCCTGAATCAGGAACGGCTTTATAGGTGACAATCAGCACCTTAAAGTGCACCAGAAAGCTTACTGGCAACCATTGTGGCTTCTGTAGCAGCTATGACATGTGGACTTAATGTGAAGTGTCCCTTACTGCTCATGCCATTGCATTTTGTACCAGCTGTACCTTCCAGATGATTTTCAAGAGCAGCCCCACAGGCAGCACATTGCAATTGTCTAGTTGTGTGATGACTAGGGCACAAGTGACCATCTGAAAGACTTCCTAGTCAAAGAAAAGGCACAACTGGTGAACAAGATGAAATAAGATGAACTTCATGGTAAGCAAAACCGAAATAATATACATGATGTGAACCCAGTACTTTGACTACTGCTGCAGTTCTAACCTCTTTATGTTAACACATTTTGACTAAAATATTTGGAATAGTGCTTCACCCAATATGTGAAGCCATCATGTGATTTGTTGGCTTTGACTTAGCATGCTGCGTAAACTCAGCTGCATTGCTTGCACTCTGTAGTTCATGACTTGGCACATTTTAGGAGCTCAGCCCAGTAATGTTTATTTTATAAAACCTGTATGGCAATGATTGTCCATTTGCAAAAGAATGCTTTCTGTAATTAGTATAATGGTATCTCTTGAGATAATCTTTCTTCGATAATCTCAGTATTTTTTTTTAGATTTTCCGCACATTTCAGATTAAATTTATAGTATCTGCAGGTCTGGGTCAAAGAGATCAGTCTGACAAAAGCAGCATTGCCCTTTGATGATGGAAGCCCTTTTTAAAAAATATAATCATGACTTGACACATCATGAATAGGTGCGATAGTGTGATGCTACTGATGTAGATTATTACTCTATAGAAGCACATAATCGGGGGGGGGGGGGAACAGGGCTCCTATTTTAAACTCTGAAAGTCTCTGCTCTTGGGACCCCGCAACGGTCATAAATATGAACCAGTTGCCAAGCACCTGAATTTTGATTACATGGTCATGGGGATGCTTCAAAGGGCATAACTCTGAAAAACAGCCATAACTCACATTTTTCAGTGTTGTCGTAACTTTGAACGGTCACTAAACAAATTGGTAACTCGTTAACTGCCTGTACTCTTTTTCTATTGCAGCCAAGCTCAAAGCCAATATCCAGGCTGGAGATCCACCAGAATGGGCTGCTCGGTCGTAGCTCGTGATCCCTGCAATTGAGTGATAGTCCTCTTGCCTGCCTGTAATAACTGCCCATCTCCAAATGTCACGTCCGCTACTCCCTCTGCTTGCCGTTTTCTTATATCCTGTTTTCCTACACATACACACACCAGCCTTAGAGTTTGCTATTATTAAGTGGAGAGCGGGGTGGGAGTGGCTGCCTTTAGATGTCATCACTCTTTGAAAACTCCAGGATGTGGCTCAATCATTACAGGCAGCCGGAATGCCGCCAGTGTGGATGCTAGTGAGTAAAGTTCTGAGTGAATGAATGAATGCATCCACGTGGGAAAATGAACGGGAAGTGTTTCTGCTTGTCTGCAGTTGTTTTTCCCAAGTGCAGACAGCGATCCTAGCATTTTCATGCCATAATATCTTTGTTTTTCCTCAGGTGGTATTATTTTGCAAGCTGCAGAAATTCAGAATTTTGCTTATGACATCCATATCTACGGATGAAAGAGCGGAGGCTCAAAAGAAAACATTTTACAGCCATTACATTAGATTAGCCTCTTTAAATGAGATTCTGCTGATTTCAGTATTATTTTGGCATTTACGGCAGTTCTAAATTTAAGCCCAATTGAGTGATGAATGGTAGAGCTCACTCTGAACAATTTCTGAAACTTAGAACAATAAAAAGGAATTAGACCAATCCTTGCTGTTTTCTTTTATTGACTGCCCATCTTATCATAGGGTAACTCCGGGAAGCTTACAAGTTACATCTTAGTTAAAACATAAAATGTTAAAATCAAACCTTAAAACCAAAGTCACATGGGGGGAGCGTAGGCAGAGTGGGGGAGAGGAGGTAGGATATGTTATTACCCAATCAACCACCTACATTGCACTGTTCCCCCACTGGAGCCTTTAGGCCCTTATGAAAAGATAGGAGGGTTGGACCCAACCTCACATTGGGAGGGGGAGGGGGGATAAGTTGTTCCAGAGGGCAGGAGCAACATCAGAGAAGGCCCTCCTCCTGGACTTCCCCCTCAACCAGCCAGTATAAGCGGGCGGACGGAACCTGCAGCACGCTTTCTCTGTCAGCACAAGCCAATCCCAATGGGGTGAGGCAATCCCCCAAGTAACCTGGACCCATGCCATGAAGGCATTTAAAGGTGAACACCAACACCTTGAATTGCACCCAGAAGCAGACTGGTAACCAGTGCAGCTCATGGAGCAGTGGTGTTACACGGGCCATTCTTGGGGCCCCCAAATACCTGTGCTGCCCCGCTGCACCAGCTGTAGCTTCTGAATGCTCTTCAAGGGTAGTCCTATGTAGAACTATTCAAATAAATTTAGTAGGATTACTCTTGGAAACCAGGATTACCACAAATTTCCAGGAAAATTCTTGGCTGTTCAGTTTTTTGCAACTCAGATGAATAGGCTTTTTTTTTTCCGATGGGAGCCCAAAGATCTGTAAACTGAATCGTCTTCTTTCTGATAGTGGGAAGTGGAAGACAGCAAGAAGGACATCTTAATAAAACTCATATTCCTGTTTTGTCTGCTGCATCTTTGTGAATGGTGAATTCTCATTCCCAGCTCCCATTCATCTGTGCTTTCTTTGGGAGGCCGGGGAGGAATCTGAAAGCCGAAGTTTCTAGATAATTGTTTGGTATCAATTCCATAAAAGGTCATAATATTGTGACTGAGCACCACTGGGGAATATGTCCTTTACTATTGGTTTTTTAAAACTTGTTAATATGTGCAATCCTGTAGAGAATAAGGAACATGACATTGATGGAAATATGCAAGAGCCATTACCAAAGCAAAGGAGGCTGAAATTATTTTTTAAGCCCTAAGAAGGTAATGTTTGGAATTAGCTCAGGTGGACACTTCCCTGATTCACTCAAATGTAAGACGGGATAGGATTCTGTAAGATTCTGCTATTGTAGACAATCTCAAAAATAGCCTTCTAGTTTTCCTGTAGAGTTGATATCCGGGTGTGGCTGACAAAATTATATGTTTATTTGGAAGTAGAATTTTGTTAAGTGATTCAATATATTTTTTTTTACACGAGAGTTTCTGGTAGTGTACCATGCAGCTAACAAATAGTGGTCATATTTATCCATATCCGTTGCCCTCCACCAGAAAGATTGGAGCAAAGTCCTTATCTTCCCAAAGTGGAAGGTGTCAGGCCTTCCTTAAAAAGGGAAAACACTGTTAAAGATAGATTTGTCAGGATACAATGAATGCAAATGAAAAAAAAATATTCTAGAACTCTGAAATCATTACAAAAGAATTCCAGCAACTGTCATGTACCATATGCAAACCAATACATGTTCAGATGTTTCATTCCAAACTGAAGCCAAGTTCTGTTGGGTGGGAGGTAAACTGTCAATCTGGTCCTGGTCCGTGTTATCAGACTACTTATTTTTTGACCACGTAAGAACTAGCTTTCCCATAAGAGCTCTTGTAGCTCTAATCCTACAACAAACCATGTCAAAATACTGCAAAAACTGGCTTTATTTACAGTAGACAAATACATTAGATCAGTGTCAAACTGGTGGCCTGCGGGCCAGATGCGTCATCCACAGGCCACGCCTACCCTAGCTCCTTGGGGAAAAAAATGTCATACTACATCATGTGACAGCATACCACAAGTTTGACACCCATGTATTAAGTGACAACAATTGCATGACATCATAACTATGTCATCTTTCCTCTCCAAATGCCTCTTCTGGTAGCATTTATAGGGAGGCTGTGTCCAAAAAGATAAAAGCACTGGTTTGGCATCTCTTTGATGGATGTAGAATAGGGGTGGGATCATTACTATCATTATTGTGAGTTTTGATTCCCTCTTTTAGATATCTGTAGACTACAGGAAGTGAGAGGACTTGGAGTAGAAGGAATCTCAGAAAGTCAGATATTTGGTAGTGAGCAGTATTAGGGAGGCATGAGAAAGATATGGACAGATTTCTTAAATTCTTGGTTACAGCATTGACATTATACAGTAGGTGTGTGTGAGAGTAAGTTCTAGTCAATAAACCCAAGAGAGAAGTGAGCAGGCTGAATTGATGTGCTAGGAACACACAGAACTGGGGAAAATTCTGAGTCAGAATGTGAAGTTTCGGTTTAAAGGAGTGCTTTGTATTTTGCTGCTCAAGTCGCAACTTCTGGTTAGCTTTTGGTTAAAATAATTAGATTTTAAGTGAAACAATTGCTTTGAAATTGGCAATGATAATGTCATCCATTTTGAATGAACATTCCTCATAGCAACTATTTTCAGAGACAGCTCAGAGTGGGTAAAGTTCCAACTATGACTGTTGGGGTTTTAGTTTAGTACTTAGAAGGGAAGATGAGCTGGATGTGAATTCAGCAGTTAAAGGAATTTGTAATTCAACAGAAGACAGAGTTCTGTACTCCCCTTAAACAGCCAGATCTACAACAAGAACAGCTTGCCTTTGGAAGTTGTGGGAGGTTCATCACTTGAGACTTTCAAGAGATTGGACTGCCATTTGTCAGNGGTCTCCTGCTTGGGTGGGTGGGGGGGTTGGATTAGATGGCCTTACAAGGTCCCTTCCAACTGTTAACCTGTATCTGTATCTGTAAGAGATTTCAGAATTTTGCTAGATGATCATGACAAAGAAGGTCTATTTCTGAGGGATTCAGATATGTATACAGTACCTTTGTTGTATCAACACTGAACATAGCACACACTATGGAAGTCTTTAGAATTTGTTGATCCAGAGAATAAAAGCAAGCTGTTATTGAATATGCTCTCATGGAAGTCATGGCAGTTAACTATTTAAAAATTATACCATTTATAAGCTCTGCTTGAATGGTAGCTACCCAAATGAGATGTGAAATATTTTTTTGCCAGTACATGTAGGCTGTTTATCCCACAAATTAAGTCCAGCGAAACATCGACTTCATCTCCAAACTAAAATAATATAGACCATCCCAATCCATAATTTAATTTTATATTCTTCAATGCTTAGTTTAAATTACAGTTAAAGGTTTCTTGCCTAACCTGCTAATGCTGAAATGGAAGGATGTTTGCCCAGGCTAGGGCCTTATTTGCCAGCTTGTTAAGCAGAGAGTTGACTTGTGCCAACTCTACATTCAAGATTGACTATGAAATGAAAACAAATCCAGCTGAAAAGACAGGATTTCCCCCTTGATTTCCAAGTAATTTTATTCCAAATACCTTCGTTTGACCTCCATAAAATGCACATAAGATTACAGTTTAACTGAAAACACCAAATACATTAACCAAAATATGGAACTTGGAACAGCATATGACAAGATCCTGGGGCAGAGTGCATTGAAACACATTTAGAAATGCTTCTCTGTTCAGAATTAGAGTCTATATTCAATATTCTTCTGTAAATTCTTGTGGGTTAAACTGCAGTCACATATGTTCATTTTAAAAAATAAGTATTGCATAAATCAGGTGTGAAATGCAGAAGCTCAACATTTTAAGGGATGACCGTTTTTACTTTAATCAAATTACAACACTTCTTTTAAATTGCTGTCAGTATTCAAAACTTACAAGTCCAATTTTTTTAACGGGAATTATTTGGGAATATTAATTTTTCCTCTCCTTCAAACAGCTTGAACAACCCTATATTATCCCGAACTCGAAATAAAAGTACTTCATTCCAACAAATAGTAAGAATACATGAAGTTACAGCCAGCCAGACAGTTGACAGTCATGGAGTCTTCAACAGTTTATTAGAAATAATGTAGACATTAAAAAATCCCCACTGCTTTGAACACAAATTGAGGTTTTCAGGCTTAAAAGCTGGTCAAAAAACAAAAAATCCAATAGTGTATTAACATTTTGTCACTCGCTTTCATATCAACAGTGCAAATACAATTTGGTCTAAATGTACAGATTGATAAGCAACAATGTACAGGCTCCCATCTCCATAGCAAGAGATTCATGAGCTCTGAGGATCAAACAACCAAGTGTACACGCTTCACCCATTTTAAGTTTTAAAGGGGTTGCTAGTTTTAGCTAGGATATCTTGAACACTAACTAGTGATTAAATACAACAAAGTGAAAAGCATTAAACATTAGTGGAACATACCCTGAAGATACCCCTGGAGGTACAGCACTTTACCAGCTTAAATTTCCAAAGCCAATTACAACATTGCTTCAGCCAGTTTTGTTCCAGCTACAAAACTTGAGTTGTCTGCAGTCCACAATGTAAGGGGGAAAAGTATACATTTACCACTTCATGTAAATTGTGTTTACCCATTGTAACATCTTACGATGAGGCAAAGAGGCATTATAAACCCTTTTATTGCAACTGATTTGACTGCCTATACCTCAAATATTTGTGTGATTGGGTTTTTGTTGTTCCTTTTGCTGGAAGTCTGGAAAACTTTCATGCTAACATTATTGCCTCATATAGCTTAAGACTGCCCTGAACAATGGTATGCACCAATCAATGAAGCTGCTTAAAACAGGTTGAAGATGAATTAAAGGATGCATTTTCTGTCTTTAGAGCTATCAACTCAGGAATTCTTATCTCAATTGTGAAATGTTGTGATGAAGTCTTTCCCCAAACCCCAACATTTGTCAGTTTCTTTTATTCCAGGTCTGGCATTTCTAAAGGAAAAAAAAAGAGAAAAATATTGGTTGTTGCTTATAGCAATAGCCTAATTATTGTCAAGAAAAACATCTATAACTTTCAACATCCAAAAATATGACAATATATCATTTCATAGTTAAGCTAAAGTACACAAGGTTTAATAGCTTTCACAGATATCTGGATTACTACCCTTAATGAGAATGTCCCGTTGCATACAGGTAATCCTCAACTGGTGTCTGGTCACTAAGCAACTGTTTGAAATTCCAATGGACCCCGAAAAAGGGATTTATGAGCCAGAACCAACATTTCCACGTCCATCCCACCCCATGATCACCTGACTTTTGTGGCCATTTACTTCCATTTTCCAGCAAAAACAACTCACAGTGAAGAATGAGTTCATGTAACCTGTGGTATTTGCCTAACAACTGCTGCATTCTCTTAATGACTGCAAAAAAGGTTGTAAAATCAGGCAGTCACAAAATGACCCACTTTATGACTGACACAATTTCTCACTGAAATTGTGGGTTCAATTATAGTCGTAAATCAATGAGTACCCATACATTCTTTCCCAAATGTGCTAAGATCTGGATATATAATGGCAATTTCCCACTATGTTTTACATTTTCCAATCACAGTGCAAGATACACTAATCCTTTCCCATTTCTCCAGCAGTCTTATTCCATAGGACTGGGGCCAGGGAAGAACAGATTGGTATGCAAATACAAGAGAGGCTGGCTAAAAACCAAATGAAGTCTTTACTTTTTACATATATTTTTACATATATATGGGCAATACATTTGTAATTCCAACAAACTCAAAAGGTTTATTACACTGATGGGTAATACATAATGGTTTATGATATCACCTTCACTAAACCACAACTTGAAAAAAAAGAAAGCCAACCCCATGTTAAATATTGGGGGAGGAGCAGTTAGCTTTTTAAAAGAGAATTCTACCATTTGGATACTGGAGAGTATTGTCATGTTGTAAGGAAAGGAACTCACTAAACATGTAAATAAAGAAAGAAACATATAGGAGGTGAAAGATTCACTTCAAACAAGTGAGTATTATGTAAACAACCTTTTCTAACCTGGTAGATGTACTGTTATCTACTCAAACCCTACATAAGGTACCATAGTGAGCAAGGGTGATGTAGAATGTAAGCCTTAAGTACTACCTCTGCCCATGAAGTGTCAACAGCCAGAGGAAAACTGAAAATAACTGACTGTAGCACTTACGGATTTATAACCAAGTAGACCTCAACAATAGAAATTATTTCTATGCCACCTAGTCATTTTATCAGTGAGATGAGCAGCACAGAAATTTAATTAACAGGAATAAAGAGTAATATTATGTTTAAATAAAAACCGATTAGTGTTTTCTTACTAAAAACAGGTTTCCTGCTAGACCTCAACTTTCATACTTAAAATTACTGGCTAATTACTGGCTCCTGGATCAGTGGTGAGGAATTCAAAGCTACAGTGATAAACCAACCAAAAGTATATTACTTCTGAGCTTATTTGCCACTCTTTAGTTTCCAAAATATTGGTCATTTATCTAAAAAGCCCTAAATAACTTGGGATTTCATTTCTCAAAGTGGCCTTCTCCAATGTAATGTACTCTAAATACTAAATACTATCACCTGCTGAAATTTATAGGAGTGTAGAATCACTAACCCATGTGCAAAATCTATCCCAATGGTAGACTGAGCATTTAAAATAAGTTAAAAAAGTACTTGATACATGAGTTGCCTTATATATAGTGGATATTAAGTTTACATATCTGTTAAAATGCCAGATTTTTGAGATGTAAAAAAATCAGACCAAGATCCATCACTTCAGCATTTTTCTACCCTTAATATGGCATACAAGCTGTACAATTAATAGAGCATATAAGCTATAAGCTGTACTTAAAACTTTTAAGGGGAAAAATAACATTAAAATGAACAATAATGTGGTTGCATAACTGTGCACACTCTTAAACCAATACTCTGTGGAAGCACCTTTTGATTTTATGATAGCATTCAGTCTTCAGGAATAGGAACTGATCAGCATGGTACATCTTGCCCTGGGAATCTTTGCCTGCTCTTCCTTGTAAAAGTGCTCTAAATCTATCAGATTGCAAGGGCATCTCTTGGGGAACAGCCCTCTTCAGGTCACCCCACAGATTTTCAATTAGATTCAGGTGTGACATTCCAAAACTTTGTCTTCTGGTGAAACCATTCTTTTGTTGATTTTAGATGCTGAAAGGTGAAACCCCTCTTCATTTTAGTAGAGGCCTGATGTTTTGTGCTGAAATTGACCGATATTTGTAACTGTTCATAATTTCCTCCACTTTGACTACAACCCCAATTCCAGCTGAAGAAAAGCAGCCCCAAAGCATAATGCTGCCACCACCATGGTTCAGTGTGGGTAATTTGATGATGTGCAGTGTTGTTTTTACACAAGACATCCTTTTTGGAGTTCTGGCCAAAAAATTCAATCTCGGTCTTATGGACCATAGCACATTTTCCCCATATACTTTTGTTATTTGATAGAGGTTTTGCAAAATGTAACCAGGCTTGGATGTATGATAAATACAAGAGATTTCTGTCACATGTAGTACATTATCATTACTTGCCAGAAATTCCTACAGCTCCTTTAATGTTGCTGTAGGCCTCCTGAACTAGTTTTTTTCTTGCTTTTTCGTAAATTTTGGAGGAACATCCAATTTTTGGTAATGTCCTTGTTATGCTATATTTTCATTCCTTGATGACTATTTTCATGGTGTTTCCTGGCCTTGGAAATTTTTTCCTGACTGATACCTTCCAACAAGGAGATCCCTGAGGCAATTGAGTATATGTCAGAATAATCCTACTAAAACAGTTGAACTTTATATGGGCTTGATCACTTCAATTGATGGCAGGTGTGTACTGATTACTATTTAATATCAGTTTGAAGGTGATTGGTTAATTCTGAACACAGACACATCCCTACGCATATTTATGCAACCATGTTATTTTATGTTTTTATTATTTTCCCCCCTAAAAGGACATTTGTTTTGCAATTGAATTGTACAACTTCCATGTTATTTTAAAGGTGGAAAAATTCTGAAGTGATTTATTTTGATCCAATTTTTTTACAACTCAAAAACCTGACATTTAACAGGGGCGTGTAAACTTTTTATATTTACTGTATAAAGGAATTTTTTAAAAAGAAAATTACCTACAACAGCAACATTAATTAACTATCCTTGGTTGAAATAGAAAGGATGAGGTATGGGAGCTACAAACCAGTAATTATTAACAAGTTCCCCATATTTTCTCAATTTTACAAAAAGTATAATACAGCAAACAAATGTCCTAAATCAACTTACTTTCATCATCACTATCTGGTGAATCCTGTATCAAAAAGAGACAAAGTTAACAAGTAAATTCAATGTACTACTTTAAAAAGCCATACAGCGGTAGATGTAAAAATTATTCTGTGGGCCTCCGTAGTCTTTATAAATGGAATATTTCAGGCCCAAAACCAAACATGTTTAAATATGCAAGACATTTTAAACATCAAATTTAATATTGCAAAATGTGCAAATATTATCTTTGTTCCAAATTAAGCTCATGTAGACATTTCCAAAAGAAGTTTCTAGTATGTCCACAGAAATTCCTATGCATGTTTACATGGTGTTATCAACATTCATGGTTAATATTTCAGATGAAATATGCCTTATAGAAAGCTACTCACATCATCTGCTCCATCTACTTCTGGCAAATCTACATCTTCATCACCACCCATGTTGTTCATCATCTAATTACAAAAGAAATATAATATTCAGTAAGGTTTCATATTGTTATTTTGGACCTGAGCAGCCTAAAGGAAGATTTGTTCCTTTTTATACCAAGAATTAAACTTTACCATTAATAATAGTGCTTAGTACCAATTAAGCCATCCTAAAGCATTGAAACCCTTTTCAGGTTCCAATCACTATCACAGAATCTCTCATGATCATATACATAAATGATTAAAATCTCTCTCATATAAAAATGGGATCTTGTGAAACTGACATTCTTATGTGAAATTTCATGAGATCACTTCAGCTCTATTTTTTTTAAAGAAAAACTTTCTGTGTTACAAATGTATAAATGTTCTGCAACAGCATTATAATCAATCCAGCACTCATTTGGGCCATGTTGCCAGCATTACTTTTATATAAAATATTCCACTTACTTCAGAAAAGCGATCAAAATTGGACATATCTTCATCAGAATCATCTTCCCAATCTTTCCAGTTGTTAAAATCCACACTAAGCCAATTGAGCTATGGATATAGAAAGTAAACAATTCAGACTCCTTGTAATCAAGTGAGCATGTTAAATAATGTGAAAAGTTTAGGAACCTTCAAATGGAAAAATGCTTATTTAATTCTCTTCTACTGATAAAGTTTTCCATCCTTAGGAAAACTAAGAGGAAAAGAAAACAAAATCACCTCCTCACCACTTTGCTCCACTAGAGCAAACCTATTGGCATAAAACTGGATGAGGTTTCCCACACCATTCCAAATAGATCAGCAATGATATAGAAGTCTTCTCTTCATTAATGCTTTCCCATTGTCTTGTAATTCCCTAGTATTTATAATTTCAATCTGATTATGAGAAAAGCAGTCTTAATAAGTCTGCGTCAACAGTTGCGCCAACATTTATACTTACAAATATGTTCAACAAGTAAGGAAAGGAAGAATTAGAGCAAAGACCACACAATCTCTTTCTTAGAGAATGAAATTTGAATATGCACCATGGAACATGCAAAAAATGAGTATGCACATGTGACTGTTTGTAAGACATGGGATAAACATACATAGGACAGTTGTACAGTAACTGATGAATGTTCTAATCTCAAAACTGTTTCAAATGTTCTGAGCTTGAAACAAAGCACAGGTGTTTCATATATTGTGCTGTGGTTTATTTCCCAGGCAGGTAATATTCTATATTCAAAGACAAATACATACTACTTTAAGGTTGTGTAAATGCAAAGCTTTGGGCTGGTTGATTTGTTGAGCTTTGTTAACATGTACTTTCTGTACATTCTTTTATCTTATTGATGCTGTGCTTAAGGGTACATTGTTGGTTTAAACTGGTTTGTTTTACTAGGCAGGCTTTACTCTATGTATATTTTCATGCCCTTTTTGTAATTTCTAAAATGCTTTAAAATATATCCAAGACTGAAGAATATCACTGTGGAATTGTCATTAGGCAAGTTCTTTTTTTAACCTGTACTGAGCTTATGTAATTTACTTTCCACTGACTTGATTCCATATTACTACATTTTTTCAAAAATGTGTTAGGCTGGCTGATTTAGAGCTTGGAGCATCTATTTATTATTGCATTGTACAATATAGGTAGTCTTCACTGTATGACCACAACTGAGTCCAAAATTTCTGTTGCTAAATGACACATTGGTTAAGTGAGTTTTACCCCATTTTATGACCTTTCTTGCCACAGTTAAGTGCTTCAATACAGTTGTTAAGATTCACATAGTTAAGTGAATCTGACTTCCCCATTGATTTTGCTAGTCAGAAGGTTGCAAATGATGATCATATGAACCTGGGACAGTGCAACCTTTATCAGTATGAGTCAGTTGCCAAGCTCTGAATTTTGATCATGTGACCATGGCGATGCTGCAGCAGTCACAAGTCACTTTTTTCAGTGTCACAACTTTGAACAGTCACTATATGAACTGTTGCAAGTTGAGAACTACCTGTTATTAATGAAATATATAGAGGATTTCAATAAGGAAAGCTGCACTGTAAATTAAAATTAATTATTTTTAAAACAATAAAAAGTAATAACAAAGGCTATCATTTTATTAGCTGGGTGGTTTCTTTAGTTTTTCATTCCTGGGCAATGGAGAGATATTCTACACTATTTGAACTAAGTGCTAAATAAAATAATGCTGAGATTAGTTCTCTTTGTCCTATGTTAATGCATTTGCCAAGAGTCTAGGTATGTAATTTAAGAAAGAAACTGCTGAAAACTGGGGATAGCAGGCTTGGGTTTTTAAAAACAAATTCAGTTGTTGAAGGATTTTACATTTTGAAGCTTAGCTATTCTGTTCAAGCTCAATTAAAATATATCTTCCATTTTATACACATCCCAACATATTGTGTACGGTTGAGTATTCAAAAAATGCAAAGTGTGTTTAGAAGGGGGCTTGTTTTAATAGTTTAAGAGTGGTACAAAATGTAAAACAGTTTTTACCTTAGCTTTCTCTTTTGTTAACCGTGGCCATGACTGGCCAGATTCTCCTTTTCGTAAACAACATAAAACAGATCTGTCTGTTCTTTTATGCTTGGATTCCTAAAAACATTTAAAAAGTTCCTTTATTATCAGTGTATGTCTAGTTCTTATAACATGAGATAAAGTAAAGCTATTTCTAAGTTATACTATAAAGAAATCAGATTTGCCCAATTAAATGACCTCCCACCACATATTCTTTATATAATTTTGCCATTACATGGTTTTTCTGAATGTAAAAAAGACCATTGTAATATGAAAGTGTATTCAATCACATGGCTTCCAGCCTGTAGTATGGTACAATAAAAATGATGCAAATGCATAAACGTAAGAATATACCATTGGAAATATGTAAGACTAAAACTCTATTTCCAATTGAATAGAAGAGCCTGCTCTGCTTAAATCCAATGTAATGAACTCCCGAACAGCATAAACTCTTCAATGTATATTACTCAGTGTTAACAGAGACAGCCACAAATAATTCTTTCCCAATAAAATAACCATACAATCTGTAATCAGTCACCATTCTCTAAGAGGAATGGCAATAGTGGAGGTGAAGAAGACATACTAAATCAAGTGCATCAGTGAAGGGGTTTCAAACTAAAGTGTCCTGGAAATGAATAGCAGTAAAAAAAAATCAAATTGCTGAGCATACTGCCCTTTTTTGCTTTAAAGAGCTGCGTTTTGTTTTCTTTCTTCTTTTGCTGTTCGTTTCAGAGAATCCAGCCAAGTCAAGAATGCCCGTCTCTTATGAAGGCTGAGCAAAAACTGGGGACACTAAGGAGGAGCCTTCAAGGAGGAGTGTCCTCAGAGTTCAGTTCAGCCTATCAAATGAGAGAAGGAAGCACCTCCCATGTATGGATTCTCTGAACAGCTCATTTGGAGAAAAAAAAAATCAAATTTGTATGCACAATTCCTTGTGGTAACACATTTCTAGGAATTTTACAAAAAAGCAAGTATATATAATGAGCTTTGTTAAAAATTTGGCATTATACAAATGAGAATAAACAATAAGGATGAGAATTTGGCAGCTTAACATTTCTACATAATCATAGCCTTGGCCATCTAAAATGTTACAGCTGTGTTTCTGACATGTTAAAACTAAGTGTATGATTAAGAAAGGAACTTACATTTGGATCAATGGAATTATAAAGATCAATTTCATTTAAATGTTTGTAGTTATCATTTCCTCCAAGACAACTGCAAAAAAATAAAAATCAAGTTATTTCAATATCAACAAAGAGCCAATTTATTCATATCAATGCTGTTCATGCTCAGCTTTTAGTCTGTTGGAGTGGGCAGCTATAATAAATTTAATGAAATAAAATCATTTACTTACGTGAATGTAAGTCTGGCTTTCTCAAATTTTACATTAACATCTTTACTGTCTTCAACACAAAATTCAATAAAGACGTAATCCCTTCGGTCATACCACTTTGCTGAAGCAGGCTGCCTAAAAATAATTTGAGAAATATATTAATACTATTATTTGTTTGTTTGTCTAACACGTACAATTATCCAACAACCATCTACCATACAATACAATAAAATATTGGTTGCTAATGTAACTAATTTTTCATTTTCCCTGATTAGTTGTTTTCATACAGCCCTATTGTTCATTGTTTTTGCCCTTCTGTTTTTTACATTAAATTACGATTGCTTAGAAATTCTCTGTTTTAGTTTTCTAGAGTATACAATTACATAAACTTGCAGTTTGGGACTGGACTAAATTGACTGTCAGTTAGGCCTCCCCTTCAGCTTTGGCTAAATGCAATAACAGCAATAAAGTGTTAATAAAGTGATTTTCTTTTTTAAAAACTGCTTTAAGGTCAAGCATAAAGTTAGGCCAAAATCTATAGATATATTTGAACAATTTGTAGTTGACCCCTCTAAGTCAAACTATTAAAATATAAAAACTGGAATTATGTAGATGAGAATATTAATACTGAAACCAGAAAAAAGCAGTTTGTTCATTAACCATAAGCTTGTCTACTGCATCCTCCATTCTTCTTTTGTCTCTAGATTGTTGAATATTGGGGCTTGCATTAAAACAACAGCACCCAACCTTTTGGGCGCCAGGGAGTGGTTCTGTGGCATTTTTTCTGTGGACTGGGGAAAAGTTGTTTCATGCACTGCCTAGATCCCGAGGGTGCATGGATGGAGCTTTGCTCATTTGCAAGGTCCAGTTCCATACGAGCTGCAGACCACTGCATTAAAAAAATGGAAATTGAAATGAAGACTTCAACTTATCCTTAATTTATAACCATCTACTTTTGCCATATTTATTATAGGTACAATTTAATTTCCAAAGTTTGGTAGTTAAATAACCAGTCATCACGTAGATGGGTTTTGTTTTTTGTTTTTTTTTTGGGGGGGGGGNNNTTTTTTTTTGTTTTTTTTTGGGGGGGGGGGGAGGAAGCAACACAATTTTTAATCTAGTACTGAAGATACCAGCATATGTTTAGAACTCTTATATTTTTAATAACTAAGTATAGTATAAGTTAATGATTTCTCAAGTATAAGAAACTTTTATTAAAAGAGAATAAAATTAAGAGAGAAATGATAAACCCCCAAATTCTCTCTCTAGTAGTTCTAGAATTCTAGTTCTGGTTCGCTACAGGTATTCTTATAATGCTAGGAATATACTCAGTAACTTTCAATTTTTCAGGATTTAGAAGATGCAAGAATCTATAGCCCAATTTATACTAAGTGGCAAACAGCACTGTGTATTTCTCCAAACACTAACTTCTAAATTATAGATACGGTAGAATTTTTTCTTATTATAAACATCATATCCAATAAAACAGAGTACACGTAGTTCAGGGTTGAACTGTGGAGTCACTTGGTGCTCTTGGCACTTGGTTGTTCCTTGCAGATGTTTCATTACCCAACTAGTTAATCATTCTAAGCTTTTTGTTGTCTCTCTTAAGTGGTGTGTGGATGTGATTTATTCCTACGTATCTATTGATGGCTGAATATACCTCAATGGCTTGTTAACTACCCATAAACTACATTTACACACTATTCAAGAGATAATATTTAAAAAGTTAAGGCAGAATCAAAAAGACCAAAACACAATATTTGCAGCAGCCAACAACACCAGACAATCAAGCAGAATAGTGTATTCTACCAAAGAGAAAACCACACTCTTACCAACTGGGCAAGCAACTTTCTATAAGCAAGGAGCAAATCCCACACTCACCAGTACTGATGATGTTACCTAGTGAAGTAATGAAAAACAGCCAAGATCAAAGAGCATCAAAAACTCCACATATCTTCATATTCCTGATTCAGGGAAACTCCAAATAAGAGTGCTACAGAACTACAGCACAATTCTTACTGAGTTACTGCTAGTGAGAGATGAAGCATTCCTTCACATTTATGCTATTGTGATTCACATTAAGATAATAAAACCTCTTGATTCCACAATAAAGCAAATGCGTGGCAATGATTTGGACAATCCTTGCATTAATATACTATACTAAGAACACATATGCAATTTTTTAAAAGAGTGGATTACTGCTATGTTCATAAAGGACTCAAAATGGGATCCTAAGTTTTACCCAGGAGACCAATTATACCATCACATACTGAATACTGTGAATAGGAGGCAAAACTATAGAATATCAGAAATTCATAACATACAAGTTCTATTAAACAGTTGCTCCTGGCATAGCATATAGCCAAGTTTTGTTGCTATGGTTTTGACATAAACAAAGACAAAGCCAGCAGATCAAGAGAATTTCTGCAATCAAAGCAATAAGCATCAAAAGGCAGCATACATCTATGCACCATTGCATCTTTTTTTACTGTTTATTTTGCACCAAGTTGAATACTTCATATTGACTCTGAGGTGCAATTACTAAAAGAACAATCATTACCTTGAGACCAATGGTGCATTTTCTTTTTTTGGAAGGATTCTTGATTCTGGAATTTCCATATTTAGAAACAAAATCTGTTAAATTCTAGAACGGTCTTCAAAAAGATGAGGAATTGTTTTTAAAAAGGCTATTTTGATTTTAGGGGTTTTTTTTTTAAACACAAAATTCTCTGTAATCTACAGAGCAATAATCTAGATTTACTGTAAACTTTTGCTTAGTGTTCGTAAGCATTGGGTTGCTACAGGTTGCCCAGTCACTTATTTCTTCTCAGTAGGAGGCAAAAAATTTCCATTATGCCTGAATTCTTGCAACTGTTGTGCCCTACAAACTAGACTGAAGTTACATTTGGATTTGATTTCTAATTCCTGGCTTGGGAAGGGAAAATCTAGTGAAAGTTCAATCTCAGATGTAAAGGGTAAATGTTTGCCTCCTTATTAATTTTTTATTGAATTAACAGAAAGAACCAAATAGGGAGAATAGTGAATGGTAGAATTTTCAGCAATTGTAGCTTAATGTTAAATCCACATAGGTTTTTGCTGCTTTTAGGCATCCTCTGAATTGGGACATATTTGGAAGAACAATGCTCCCTTCAGGTTAGTTCTGTTAAGAATTTATATTTTACAAAACTATACAACCTATTTGTCCATTTAACCTTACTGTTCTAGTAAAGCAGTTTTTAAAATGTAACCATAATGCTAAAGTTTTATTAATGATTCTCATTTTAATTAGGACTGTTTTGAAAAAAATGACTGTATTTAAGTCTTGAGCATGTTAACATAATTATAAATGGAGAAAAATACTTAAGACCTCAAAAAACAATTGGATTGAGCCTTCCATCCTTCTGAAGTGGGTAAAATGAGGATATTGCATATTGCCCCCAAATTGTTGGGTGCAATATGCTGACTCTGTAAATAGCTTAGAGAGGGCTNGCTGTAAAGCACTATGTAAGTCCAAGCGCTACTGCTATTGCGAAAAGGCATATTTTTATGTTAAATTACTAAAAATTTAAGTCAATTCAAATTGGGCTTAGAGTATTGGTAGTTTTAATATTTCAGGTATATAAACCTAATCTTTCAATCAACTGCTACCATCAGAGATAAGTAATATACTTCACCTGATCATCAAGTAATCTTATCTTTAGGAAATCCTACTGCCTTGTTTATGAATTGTAGTCAACTAGATGCACAATATAATTTCCACAATACTAAAAGAAGCCAATTCTATCTCAAACCTATCTCAAAAAATACTAAAATATTTGTCATAACATGTAATTTTCAATACTGCAAGGTACTCTTGATGAATGTATCTTTTATGTACACTGAGAGCATTTGCACCAAGACTAATTCCTTGTGTGTCCAATCACACTTNGCCAATAAAGAATTCAATTCTATTCTATTCTATACAATACACTTTCATATTTTGACACAGATATATACTCTAAAAGCAGGAGCCTTTCAGATTACAATGGACAATCAGAGTTAGCTTAAAGAAATATATGATGCTCATAAAGTTAAACAATTTCAGTTTTTTAACATCAGTATCATGCAATTGTTGTTTAATTTCCTTTATCCCTTTTCTCACTGAAATTATTTGTGCAATGTATTAGTTTCTGACATCTGCTATGGGTTGAACAGTCAAAGCATAAGGATTTTTTTCTTAGTGGTGAGGCCCTGCTGTCATTGTATAGGACCCATATAGAACCCAATTTTCTTATAGATGTATACATGTAGTCCTTGACTTATGATCACAATTGAGC
>AZIM01002410.1:73889-94525 GCA_000516915.1 Ophiophagus hannah
ACCTGCTGAATACCACCTCTGTTGCACATAGCTTCATTTCACCTCATGCTAAACTGCAATTCAGCTTAGCATGAGATGGGAACTCAAGACATTGTGGCTGCAAATCCAATCCTATGGCAGTCCAGTCATAGTTTTCCATTCAAATGACTCTTGGGTTTGTGTGATTGTGTGGAAAGTTACACAATCAGAAATACTTCTACCTGGTAGGACGGACAAACCCAGACGACAAAAATTCTGATGACCAGAAAATAATAGCAAGAGGTGCAGAAAATTGTAGCCTGGTTTTAAAATTATTATTATTATTATTTGTAGCTTGCATTTGATGGCCTTTTTGTAGGCTTTATATTGCAGGCAATTCAAAATAATGTGGTATTTGGACATCCAAGGTGAGGGCTAGCAGCAAGACCTTGGTCCCAGAAACTATGCCATGGTCCTTCATTATAAGTGTATATGATTGCATCAAATATAGTGACTCAAGTCAACACGCTGTTCTGCTTACATAAATGCAAATAGTTTTAGAGCAAATAGATTCCATTTATCAATCTCCACTATAGTGGTTAAATTGAAATGTTTTTTTTAAAGATCTTTTTAATTTTTTTATAAAAAAACTAATTTTAATACCTTATTTTCCTAGTCACATTGAACCAATCTGAAATTGGAGAGCATCTACAACAGCTTCCTAAAATTATTGCTTTCCTTAAAATAATTGAAAGATAAAGCCTTCATCCTCAAATAAGTGAATTAAGTAATCTGAAATGATTATCCGCTTTACATTTCCTTTGAAATTGACAAAACAATGGGACACAAGATGTGCATATATGCACAGAACATATACATGGGGCCAAAGAATGGACATTGATTTGAGTCTCAACCTGTAAAAGCTTATCTTATTTTCATTTTATGATTATTAGGAAGACATAATTGGGGACTCTCTGTATAAATGGGGCATAATATCCCTTCAGTGTGACTGAGGGATCCCCTGTCAAACTATAGATCACATTGTGACTGGCTGTAAGCCGAGGGCATATCTGATATTTTTAATATAAATGATGCTGCATTTCAATGGTTAGATGGTCAAGACATTGGTATTTGAACTTAGATCTTTTTAAACATTTTATTGTGTTTTACTATTGTGTTTTAATCTAAATGAAACAATATATATTGCTAGTCCATGTATGATATGCCATACACTAAGTAAATAATTTGTGATTGTCTTCTTAGGCCATGCTATGGGTCACTCACATTCCATGGTTGTGCTTCATTAATGAATCGGATGTCATATAAAGAATCTGCATAGTAGTTTAATTCAATTGAAACTGTATCAACAATTGGAATAGTGATTGCAATTTATAGCCACAGCTGAAGTAGACTAATGCAGTGAAGATATGTATTGTAGATAGATAAAATCGCCACAGTGCTGCGTGAACTTCTATCAAAGGAACTCCCACTTAAAAGCTAGTTTACAAAGAAAACATTTAGTATGTTGTCATTTCTGAAATCTCTTGCATTCTTGACATTCTGCAGGGAGCAGTGTTTGTATTTCAACATAACACTTGAAACACATCTATGACGTTCTAATTCAGTGGAGAGGAGTGAAACTTGAGAAACACTTCAATTAACTTCCCTGTAGTTTGTGAAAACAGCAGCTAGGGTTGGAAGAGACAATTGAGAAGTCTAAGAATTTATTCGTTTAAACAAATTTATAAGAGTTTCAGAATGGAGTAAAATCTACAAATGCAACCTTTCTTGAGCAAAGTCATGTTTTCCTTTTATTTGGTCTGCTTGGGGGCACATAGGCAGGCAAGTTCAAGGATTTAATCCTTATATATTTGATTTATAACATCTACCCCATTACAATTCTAAAGCTTCATATTGTGGTTTTGGCATGGTTTTATCTTAATACTGGAAATAAGCACTAGGTACAGGGAAGTGTTAGTAGCACTGTATTGTGAAAGCAAGAGAAAGAGTACTGCAAAGTCTAACTGCATAACAAAAATTCATTTTAACAGGCCATTTGAGGGAACAGGGGTATTCCCTACTATTCCCAAATGTTCAATAAATATGAAAATATGTTATGACAGCAATTTACATCATCTGTATAATGTTGTAGATGTCATTAAATTCAGAGGACTTTAACATAAATTTAACTGCCTTGTACAGATTAGTTCAGATACAATAGATTTGTCATTTTGGGAACAGGGAGGGATGTCTGAATGGAGATTTTTAAAAGATTTTTTTAATCCCACCTTTATTATATTTTTTATAAATAATTCAAGGTGGCAAACATACCTTACTCCTTCTATTTTCCCCACAATAACCATCTTGTAAGATGAGTTGAACTGAGAGTGACTGGCTGAAAGTAACCTAGCTGGCTTTCATGCCTCAGGCAGGAATTGGGAATCATAGTCAGATTATTTTCCCTATCAGAGGTTGCAAGTGCTGCACCAAAAGCTGTTTTTGAAGCAAAAGCAAACAAGAACAAAAAAAGCCTCCTTTATCCAAGCCAGATCATCCAGTTCCTCAATAAGTTTTTAATCTTCTCATCAACTTGTTTTTGATAGCTTCATAAGAGATTGTAATGAATTATTTTTATTTATAATTTTAAGAAATCAATTTAAAAGTTTAAACCACAAATCTCACTTGATATTTACCAAGTAGGGGATGGGCAACCTTTGAAGGTTTGGAAGTTGCATGTAATATTTTGACAGGTGAGGGCCACAAAGTACTTATGCTCCATCCAGGATTGAGATTTCATTTGGAAGGGATTTGGAGTGGGTCTTAACACAATGATTTGATTAGAGCACTTTAGCGCTGACACTTGTTTCCACACATTTCCAGCTTCGTTAAGGACAGGAAAATTTCAAGAGGGAGTTGGCAAGGGTCCAAAAGAGGGAAATTGGAGGGCATGCTTATACAACCCTACAGCCACAAATTGGTCACCCCCATTTTAACCCATACATGTCAAGAGATCAGTTTTAAAGTAGTGTGTCCCTATAATTCATTGGTTTTTTTGGTAGCTGAGATACATTTCTAAAGAAAGAGTTGTTGCCAGAATAGGGTTAAATAAATCCAGCCTCTCCTCCTGGCAACGAGATAACCATTAATTCNTGAAACAGGTGCATTTTCTCTCATGGAGCCTGACATTAATGGCTGGGCAGAATATCAGGCCAGGATTTCAAGGTTTGCATGACATTATCAGGTCACTTACCAGTCTCACAAGAAACCTGGACTACTGATGCAGACAACTGCAAATGAATTACCAAACTACAAGAAAATTACCTTTTAATTCAAGAAAGTGAGAGGAGTGCTAGAAACCAGTCAATCATGGCAGTATCTACTGGATTGGGAGTGTTAATTCCCTTTTGGTCTGTTCTTCTTTCAACAGACTTCATCACCAGCCTTCCATTGCCAGGACATTTGTAGTTATCATCAATACTGTAGTTTAATACTGTACGTATTAAATGACATTAAGCATTTAAACTAATTACTAACTGCACCGTTATTTCCTTAACCTGTTTAATCTTTACCCTCCAACCTTGCTAGATAGTAGTGTAACATGCAACTGATAATCATAATTTATGCAGCAGATGAAACTGCATTTAAAATGTGTATCTAATTCATTTCTTCATCTTAGAGGAGTCTAAATTAGAAACTGAGTTTACATACAAGCTGTTTATACCATCATAGACTTTAAAAGTATAATGAGAAGCCTGAGTCCACGCAGTTCTACTCTCCTCTTTCTCATTCTGGATTGGGACTGATAGGAACCAGGGATGGTAGAGGTTCCCCCTCCCTCCCATCTTGAAGATGTGAATTATGATAGCTAGTAAAAATTAATATATTTGATACTTTTCAGGGTATGAAACTGACAACTTAATTTTGGTTCTAGGCATCTGCCATTGTTTAAGAAATAGGATTTAGAATGATTTTTCTTGTTAAATAAGAGCGCATCTAGATATGCCTTCATTAACACACTTGTGTACTTTTGTTGCTAACTCATTTCAAGATAACCTCCAAAGACCATACACATGGGGATGTATTAAGAAAACTAAAAAAAATGAAGGCAAAAATGTTACCCACATATATCATAGTAACTTTTAATTTTTTTTTTAAAAAGTAAATTTTATTTAGCTATTTATTTAAACATTTATTAATTTTTAAAATTGCTCTATAAATGGTCTTTGGAAAAAAAACCTGTATTACTTAATCTTTCTAAAATTATATATTATACAGACATGTAAGCATACAAACAACACTTCTCCAAATAAGCATCTTGCCTGGATCAGGTTACTTTTACATAAAACGACTGTTCATTTGGTTCATATAATAAGAGATACTAGCAAACATTTTACAACTATAGTACAATGGGAAAGTAAAAATATGGATTCTGTCATTATGACAGGACTGTACTTTTTAAAAATTTACATATTTTAATGTAACTCATTAATCAGATCAGGTACAAATTTAAATTTTGTGTTTACATACACAACGCATTTATACAATTCCAGCCCTGCCTTAGATGTAAAGCCAGCTGGGTAACTTTGAGCCAGTCACTCACTCAGCCCAACCCAGAGTTCTGGGGAAAATAAGAGAGTAATAGTGTACACTTGCCACCTTGAGTTATTTATAAAAATAAAGGTAGGATATAAATAAAAATAAACATGCAAAGTGTAAACAAGTTCCTACGTTCATGTTTATCTAAAATTAAAAACATTTTCGCAAAATGGTTCCAGCTGGTGACTCTCAATGTTTTGAAAAATCCCCAAAGTAGATTTTAAAAACCCAGACTAAAATTGTCTTAAGTCCATCCCTTATGTTAGAAATTAGTCAATCCTTATACTTTCAGTAGAAACAACACACAATTTCAATAGCAGATAAGTCAAGCCACCTGATTAAAATTATTATATTTTGGAGCAACCAGAATTTTTGTAAATGGTATTCAGAATATAAGAATTATGAAGGATTTAAAAATAATTATTTCAGCTGTATTTTTACAGGGGTTGGATGGTTGCAGTCAGCCTGTTTAATTGTGGTTCTTTGTTTTACTTCAGCTGTCCTTGAGTTTTTATGTTGTTTTTATATTATTTTAACTCTTATTTGCCTGGGGTTGCTACAGCAAGATGGATGGCCATACACATTGAAATAATAAATAAAATAAAATAAAATAAAATAAAATGTTTTGCTATAACATTTCTGTTAATTTCCAAAAGGTTGCAGAACCATCTTGTCTGGAAGGGCATTGATGCAAAGAAGATCCAAATCATTTTTCCATCTATTCTGTGGTAGAATATACATAAACGATCCAGATTTATCAACAGATAAGGGCATAGGAGTATCATAAACCTTTGCTAAGGTCCACAAAACAATAATCCTGAATAGTTGCTGTCCTATCATATTTATCAACAGGGAAACAAACAGAATCCACAAATGAAGAGCAGTTCCCAACAATGCAAAACCTCTAAGTTGCACACACTTGTCTGTCAGGTGTTTTTTTCAAGCAGACTCTCTCTCCTTTTATGTGACTCTCTGGATTTATTGCAAGTGAACTTATCATCTTGAAATGTTTACATTTTTTGTTTATGATACTATAAATGAATGAATTGCATGCAGCAAAATACCCAAAGCATCAGGATTTTTGAAAAGCAAATACAGATGTTATCTAAAAATAACCCAATTTCTAGGGTTACATATTATATGCCATATGTACTGTTATCTCAACATTTTATCTTCAGATACTGATTCCATTTCTAATAATTATAGAAGTTTGCTGATTTGGATTGCTCTTATTTTAAATGTAAAATCAGAGTAGATCTTAATGAGATCTTCACTAACACCACCCCCAACTTCTATAGTATTAGTTAAGGGTAATTTTACACCACACCTAGTGAGAATTATTTTAAGTGTAAGATTTCCTACACAATGTTCTCTACTTTGTGTAATGTGTTTTACAAGTAAATAGATGTAATAGCAGACTCCTTTTTATGGACCTTCAGATTTAGTTCAGTAATAAATAACGAATGTTGTAAGCTACCCAAAGCCACACGTTTGTCAGTTGGATAGCCATATAAATGTGTATAATGAAATAAGTAGTTCAAGATAATCTGTATTTTCCTTGATTATAACTTTGAATTGGTTACATGAGCCACTTAACCAAGAGCATCTGTATCAAGCCACAATGGTGCGATTACTGTATGCAAGTATATTTGATGTAAGTACCAAAATCATGTAATATGCATATTGACATCTTAACGCACGTGTCATTTGCCACTCTGCTCCCCCATGAATACCTATGATTGTAAGAATCTATTCTCTTCAGGAGACCTGGCAACAAATACTGTGTTTGCAATTAATTCTATCCCAGAATATTAAAAACATGGTTTGAACAATCCATACTGACCAAACTTCGTATCATCCTAAAGCGTAAAGGCTTACTAGATACATATTAAACCAGAGGTAAACCACATTAATTAGCTTGTTGGGGAACCTAATCATTACAAAGAGAGTTGTATTTGAAATCCAAACATTTTTTTTAATCTAATGCCAAATAAAACTGTTGAATATAGCTCCATCATTATTCAGAGCCAGCATAAGATAATGTACATATGCCAGTATCTTTCTCTACTTGGGAGTGATTCCTTTCATGTTTAAGGTAATGCTTTATGAAAAATGCGGACCACTGAGAACTCTGGAATATGGCATTATAAAACATATACTGACGCACCAGCTGTTTGAAAGCTCAATTTACAGTATTTTTCCTATATAAAATGGATCAACGGATATGTTATAAGATAGCTGAAACCCCAAATATCAGAAAACCATCATATGCACAATTATTAAGAGCACCAAAATGTCATACTTTAATATGTCTGCTTATATTGAAGATTTTTTTCTATTTTTGTCCTTATTTTTTAAAGCTGAATTTTTAATGTATCTGAGAAATGTGCAGTTAAGTAATTTTCCAGGGGGTAGAAAAAGGGCATATACTTTACTCCTAACAGAACAAATGTAAAAATCATAAATTTATGCAAATTTATTTATAGAAGGGACAAAATCTAGATTTCCCACTGAAATTTAATTTTCTGCATGACTGCTCAAACCAATGTATGATAAAGAAATATTCAAGATAGAAAAACAAAGCTGTAACTTACTGCTTCCTTAGCATGAGGAAAGACAAGCTATCATTCTGTCATATTCACTGAACAATTATATTGCTTAGATTTCAGTTATTTGTAAAATCGCATCAACGTTGAAAAGATGCAATCTGACTATTTAAGAGCATGTCTCTCACCTACTTTTCTGCAGGATTTTTTTTTCCTTCACAAATTGATTCTGCATAAACAAAATTTAGTAGTATTCACACACAGTAATGCTACTGCTGAATTTCTAATGAGAAGCTATAGTGACAGCTACGGTATTGTTTGATTTGCATTTTAGATACAATACTTCATATATGTATTAATCAACAAGGATAAACAACGGAATGAGTTCAAATTATGAATCAACATTATAGTAAGATCTATTGTAACCACAGAAACTGTAGCAAAATGTTTTCAGGGATTGCTGAAACAGAGACAACATTTCTCTATCACGTGTATTTTTTAGTCAGATCATTAACATGAAAATTGTGAATACAACCACTGTTTCTATGATTGCAGCTGCTTCTACCGGTATTAAAAAATGATTCACATCAAGCCATTTCTTTGGCACTCTAGCAAAATTTCAAAGAATTCGTAGAAACTTTCCAGCAAATAAGGAATTCAAACCAGGATCATTAGCCACTATTTCCCCCCACCCCGCCTCCAATTTGAGGATTCTTAACATGCTGTGGAAAACAAATAGGTGTAAAATCTTTTAAACCACCACTTTTATTAACTGATAGAAATAGTACAAATTTTCAATTCAGCTGTAATTTCTCTGTAACACTAAAAAGTCCTTTCTGGATGGCTACATCGTCAATTCCTGGAAAGAAACAGAAAAGAGCAAGTGAGGAACAACCTTTTTCTTTGTTCCCTTACGTGGTGGGATGGGAATGTTCACAGCAAATTGTTTAGCCACCCAGCACAGCCAAGTGACCCTGAGTGGTAGTATTATAACTGCCTGTGAGGTCAAGGAACAGCAAGGGTGCAATTGTTGCTGTGACAAAGCACAGGCAAAGATACAGTGCCTAGTTCCTGAACAGTTGCCTAGGATATAACATTGAGCACTAAGGCATTTATGTAGCCCCCGAGGAAACAATATTGCCGTAATTTGTGTTAGAAGCTTAAAAAGGTTTAACTGAACTATCTGGAAACAGAAATTTCTCACTTCTCTGCTTTACTGCATAGTTAATCTACAGCAGTTAACCTAATTTTTAGAACATATGGCATCTTGATATCCATGTTCCTGTACTCTTAACAATTACTAGCAAACATACTGAATAAAAACAGAACATTATTCCTGTAATGAGCTCGATAATCAAGTGAAATAACCACTTAAAATGCCCATGATCAATTCTCCCAACTACCTTCTAGATTTTGGGGTACAGCAGCCTAGTCACATATAGCATTCAATCAGGCACTTACCATAATTGCATTTACGATATCGTTACTGTTATTCTTTAGGGCACGAACTGCTTTTGCCCGGGAAACATTTGCTTGAGACATAACTAACTCAATGTCTTTCACCTCAACACCAGTCTCATCAACCTGAAGGAAAAAGATAGATAATCTCTCAAGGCATCTGCCAGGCTTTTCTGTTAATCAGGAAAGAGATGCTCTATTACTCTGTAATACTCAAGATTTCATAGTAACTATAAGAACTTCTTAAGATGCCACAAAATGTATGAACAAAATATAGCCTAATGAAACCTTATAGATTGTTACATTCTGGTGAACTTAAAAAAAAAACCTCATCTGTTTTCATTTTTTAATCTCATTAGTATGGAATGATGAGCTTCCCTGGTCTGGTGAAAAATATACCAAAATAGAGACATTGTTATAAAATCCAGGGAAAACAAATAAAGAAAAAGAGCGAAATGGAGATTCATTGCTGTATGTAATATCATACACATCTAGGAACTCCAAATGTAAATAGAATTTAATAAACAAAACACAACAGCTTGGCCTGACTGAATCCTGCACTATCACATATATAGAGAGTGTGGCTTGATTAGGAGAGAAGAAAAAGATTATAGAGCAGACTAATAGGTCCACTATGCATACATGTTCACATTTCCAAAGCACTTCCTACTCTGGGCTTTGCTCCATATCCCAGTCCATGCTAGGCATCTGCTACTAATGGCAGAGAAGAAGTCTATGTGCACTGCAGAGAACAGTCCATTCACATAGTTGGTAGCATACAAGCTGTTATCTAGATATCAGGCAGCTCATCCAACAAGGGAAGAAGCTCAAGAACAATTATACTTATTAGGATCATGCATGGCACACAACATAGTTAACAAATGGATGCCTCTAGCAAAAATTCACTGAAACTAGAAATAACAACTGGCACTGTTTTTTTTTTAAATACACAGTACTCCATACAAATGCTGGGAGATACTGAAGGAGAATATTCATAGGTTGTTTCTTCCTGCCTGCCACTTAAACAGAAGGAAATAGTTGAAAATGATATTTAAAGATTCAAAAAGGATGTTGAAAAACTCATAAGAAGTCAAATGGTATGGCACTTCCACTTCCCATGCATACTGTATTTTGAAGTACTACCATGACATAACCTGGAATCAGGGGTGGGTTTCTACAAGTTCTGTCCGGCTCTGTAGAACCGGTAGTTCTGAAAAGCAGCAGACATAGAACCGGTTCTAAGTCTGCTGCTGTTTTGGCCCATCCGCCCACCTGGGCTCTTANGCTGCTGTTTTGGCCCACCCGCCCGCCTGGGCTCTTACCTGATCTTTATTTCCTGCTTTTTCAACTTCAGCTGCTGTGCCAGGCACAGCTGCAGTGGAAAAGCAGGAACCAAATGTTGTTTCAAATGCTGCTGACGAAGATTTACAGGCGCGTGCGCAGCATGCACATCGTAAATCACCAAACATTATAAAACATTTTAAATCACCACGAACCGGTAGTTAACCCTGTCGGATCCCACCCCTGCCTGGAATGAATACCACTTGCCTATTGTGGACTTGGACATATAAAGGAAGCTAGATGTTAACAAGAGATGGAGGTCAGCATAGGCTGGCCAGTAGACATAAATAAGATACAAAGCAGTATCAGGCTTTTTTTCTACTGTCATTTCAGTTTGATACCTCTTTTTAGCCTAATATTACCCCCAGTAAGTAATTTTATATCCACAGGTAGGCTCTTCTGACCATACATGTCTCAGTAGACAAAATTAGCAGCAATGGTTTAGCATAAACTACTAGATGCATATCTTAAACTTCCTGGAAAGTCCACCTCACACATTAAAGAGTGACGCTTACCTCTTCCTCCTCACTTTCTTCTTGTACAGTAGGAGTCTGTGTGTTTTCCTGAATGTTTGAAATAGCTTCTCCTTGCACTTTGAATTTCTCAGCAGCAGCCAGCTGTGCTTGCTGAGAGAGATCTTCAATCTGGTAGAAATGGATGAGGGAAAAAAAACCCAATGAGATTTTTTTTATTATCTACAATCAGGTAGTTTACAACTGACAATGCTAGTGGAATGCAAAGAAAGCAAAATAGAGAACTTTATAAATAGTGATACTGATAGGAGTCGCAGTTTGGAATAAATACTTCCTATCACAAAAAAAAATTAACCCTTCCCATGAAAGAAACCATCGATCCATATGAACCTGTTGTCAGAAAGGTCCTGCAGAACAAATGTTCTTCGTTTGTTTGAATGGTAAACCCAAAGTTCTAACTGGTAGCAAATCTACTGATAGTTGCAGAAACAAATGGCAAAGACTTCCTTGCTGGGGATTCTCTAAATTCAGTTTACCTTTGCTTCTCCGAAGACTATATAGGTGTCTGACGCAGGACTTTTATATACATCTGGCTTGGTGATGACAAAGAGGATGTTCTTGGATTTCCTGATGGTAACTCTGGTTACACCTGTGACCTGACGAAGGCCAAGCTTGGACATCGCCTTAGAAACAAAACATAATTGTTCAAGGAAAAGATTTAGACACAGAGCACCTGAGCTAGATTAGTAAATGAATGGCAGATAATGAGCCACAGTGAGATCAGAACACTGGACTTATTGTAAAGGCTCCTTTTCTACAGCAGGTGGCCTGGTTTTCACTACTCCTTTTGTCATGTGGGAAAAAATCTAACTCATGGCAAAATTACTCCTAGTATTTTATTTCATTGTTTATTTAATTTATATAGCCACCCACTTCATACCTGTGACTCTGGGTGGCTTACAGTAGACAAAAATGATTTAATTATATAAAAGCGCATAGCAGCTGAGCTTCATAAAGTAATGGTCAACAAAGCCAAGAGGCAGCCTCCATCATACCCTCGGGTTCCAGGCTGGGTATAAACCTAAGTTTTTAGTTTTTAAAAAGTCCAACAGGGTCAGAGCTAAGGAGGAATGAAGTTCCATAGTTTAGGTGCCTCGGATTAAACACCCTCCTCCTGCATCCTGCCAGCTTACACCCCCTCAACTGATGGCACTCAGAGAATGCCCCTCCTGCTGGACTGGATAGGTACAAACAATTGGGGAAAGATAATCCCATAAATTAACACAGTTGTGAAAGGCTTTAAAGGCAATTACCAGCACCCTGAATTGTGCCCAGAAGCCAATGCAGCTTGAGGAGCACATGCACTGAGAAAACAATGCCATTAACTGCCTGTGCCACTGCATTTTGCATCAGCTGAGGCTTCCAATTGTTCCTCAAGGGCTTAATGTACAGTATATTGCAATAGTAATGATTTGGAGGTCATAAGTGTTATAAGATGGCCAGTGTAATGGAAGACATACTCTTTACTATTTGATTAATGTAGAATACCTACATAATCCTTTCCTGAAACGGAAATAGCATCTCCCACTCAAAACCCAGAATTAAAAAAACTCAGATTTTTGTGCTAGTAATGAGGTCAACTATGGGTTATCTCTGTTTCCCCTTCTTCTATAAAACAAGGACTGCACTTCAGCGCTTGACTGTTTTTAGAATAAGACTTCTCTGGGCACAAAAATTCCCTGAGGGGAAGCCAACAGACTCAAGAAATGTATTCAAATATATTCCTTTTTGTGATATTACACAAAAAATTGGGATTTTTGACAAGTTGAGTGTAAAAGTTTATCTCATGCCCTAATCATTTCCCAGTAGGACAAGCGGGGGCTTTGCCAAAAAGGAAACAAAGTAATGGGTTCATTGGTATCTTATGCAAAGTAAGGATGTGCTATAAGAAATGACTTGAAGAAAGAGCACCCCCCACCACCACCAGAGTTTTGATGGTTGCAGATTCAGGGGCATCAGCAACTTTTGTTGGCTGAATCAAGCAAGCCATCAGGAACTGTTAATCTGATCTTACCTTCCGTGCTTTCTTTTCACTCCGGCTCTGTTTTGCTTTGCTAACTGGTTCTTCATCTATTTCAGCTGCCGCTGCAAGCTGCCAAGAACACCACATACTTTTTTAAAAAATGCTGATCATCATGAGAATGTGCACATGCATATCTTCACCAAAAATCCTTCAGATTAAAATACAGGGCCAGAGTTTTGCCAGACAACTCCCAGTTTGTTTAATTACCCCCAGCTTCTTGCACAACTTCAAATACTGAACTGTTATTTCTGTCCCAACTCTGATCAAATGATCTGTGGAGAAGTAGGTTTATTGGATAGTGTCTCTGTCTTTGGAACTTTCCCTGTGTATTCTTCAGAAGAGAAACAAGTTCTGAATGAAAGTGAGTGAGGTCAGAGATAGGATGACAAACATCACAATCCACAACACGGAAGTTCCTTATTTACAGTATTATCTATAACTACAACACTGAAATGTTAAGCAGAGCCAACAAAGGGAAAAAAAAGATAATGGAATGCAAAGGAAGCAGGGCATGATGAAAAACTTAAGAAAGCAACAGCTGTATTTCCATATTTTGGAAAAAAATATACAGCAGAAACAAATTCATGAAACTGCCTAGTTAGCATCCATTGTAGTTTATCTCTCTAACTCCTGAAATGTTCTGTTCTTCACATGGTTTATTCAAAAGGGAAACACCCACTTTTCAAAATATATTACATATACAAGATATTCTTCCCCTGGTTTCATGTTTGGAAATTGTAGCATACCAATTTTAGATGCATATGCATTGTATTCACCATTTCTCTAATTAGTATAGACAACATGGATAAAAATTGTGTTATAACCATGGCATAAATTAGAATGTGCACTAATGTGCAAAACTAATTATTGCAAATCAGGGTATAAAACTTTTTTTTAAGTTGAGGTCTGCACATTGCCTTTAAACTGTATATGTTGGAAGATGGATACAATAAAAGCTAGTTGTTAGGACAAAAACTAACAAGTTCCACTGAGCTGATCATAGCTAACATTTCATAAATCCCACCTCCATTCTAGGTAGGAGGTGATACATGAGAAGAACTGACATGTAGAATGAGTAAGCATTGCCCAAGCCTGCTGGTGATATTGCTAATTCTGACTGGGTAGCTGTTCATTTTTTAAAATATTTCATGTTATTTTTAAAGAGTAGTGGAAAATGCGAGCATCTCAGCAGATGGGAGTCCATCAAAGATAGCTATCATCTGACCAGGATATTTCAGAACATCTCTTATTAATATAGGGGATAAGTACCTTAGGCAGAAAAGCACAACTGCAGTGTGCCATTGTAACAGTATCAGCTCCTTATGCATTTACTAATTTTCTTGGTATTAATAAAAATCACAATGCGGTGGCTAATTTTGGAGAGTGTCAGGGCTACACCCCCAGGATTTAGGGAGTGGTGTTTACATGCAGCCTACATCTCAAGTTATGATCACCTGTTGTAATGGATATCTTGAGCACTGTGCTGTTAGATCTTACCTAACTAAATTATGTATTCACAATTGCTGTCTGAGTTTTTTGAGGTTGAAATATACTTACTTTTACAGCCCTGCCCAAGCATATGAAATACAGTTTATGGTGTTCTTCTTTCCCTTTCTTACCTGCGCCTGCTGTGTAGTGGCTTGTGTGGAGTCCTGTTCTTCAAGTTCTGGCACTGATTCATCGCTGTCGGATTCTGTTCCAGAACCTACAGAAATCAATATGCATCATTTCTTCCAACTTGGTCTCTTTTGGGTGTGGCAGGCAGGCCCAGGCAAAACATGCAGAGCTTTGCTGCTTGGTTATGAAGAAACTTTCATTCTTTTATTGTGCCAACATTGTGAAAAAATACTTTGAAGCCAGCATACTTCAAAATGTCTGGTAGTAAAAGAACATATCCCCAACATTCTCCACACACATAAAAAATATATAGACAACTAAATTCTGAAATGGCAGTGATTTAATATAATAGTGGTTTAACTTATGTGGCAATAGGACTTGGAGTTTCTCTTTGTTCAATCAAGGTTCCCAGGAAGAACAAGTTTCTTAGAACAAGGTGTTAAAACATTCTCAGGGTAAGGATATTGTTTGATTTAACTAGTGCTTAAAAAAAAAAGAACATGAGTTTCATTCTGGCATAATTTGGCCCATGACTGGAGACTAGAAATATGCTATGGACCTGAACACCTTTCCTCATTATACATAGATTCCCTTCATTTTCACAGTTCTTGAGACCTAGGGTTTAGCATGATGTGTACATAGGACAAACAACAGCTAGCCCCAATTAAGACTGCTTTAAAGTGAATTCAGACATCACACTAATCCATGTTTTAATTATGAGTTATTGCTCACAGTGTCCTGAAGCAGCTGGGTACACACATGATAAGCCAAAGAAATACCTGTTTAGTACATAGTATGTCATTCAGAAGTATGGTTTAAATTTGTTTTGGCAAACTGGTTATCCTGCATCAAAGAACAAAGGAATGTGAGCAAGGGAAAGGAAGATGAAGAAAGACTGCTCAAGTTCCTGGCATCTTCCCAAGGTTTTAAAAAGCAACCAAATTTAAGAAAGACGTTTGCAAGGACTAAAGTGCACGCTAAATGATTATTCTCTTAAAAAGTAAAAGTACTTTTAAATCATGTAATAGTTTGCATTTGTAACTTTCAGCAATAACTTCAAGACAATCCTCCCCACCACCATTATATGACTGCCATCTCTGGATGCAAGTTTCAGTGAACTGCTAGCTCACATGCCTTAACATCTGTGTGACTGCAATGCAAGAAGGGAATAAATGTGATTACTGACAAGAAAGCATATTCAGGGCAGTTTTTCTGGAACAAGCACAACTGACGTTCCCGTCTAATACTACATTAATTCCAGATTATTCTAAATCCTGACACCTTTACCCCAAATTGCATATGCGTGTGATTACATTTAAGTGACTAGAAACTGGACAGAAGCACCAGACTACTCATTTCTACTTCTCTAACAGACCACACATGAATTTAACACACAGTATATGCAAGTATTTAACAGAGAGCTTCCTATTTATATACACCCATCCAAAATGCAGTTGCAAATATAGACACTGAACAATAAACTGAAGGACATCAACATTAGACCACAAATTCTTCTACAATGAGGGTAAAATATCACCTCATAGCACAGAACATTTCATGAAATGCAACTGCAATGAACAAAATCTACTAGATATGCAACCACAGGCAAAACATTGGAAACAAAAAAAGCAGGCTGAAATGACAGTGTGCCATTGAAAACAAAGAGGTGATTACAGTTTCTAGGTTAGTTTTCTTCCAGAGGTATCAGCTCAGACAAGGCTTATGACACATCTATTAAACACACACATCATGCCCAGTGATTCAACTTTCACATTAGCAGTGTATGTTCTTAAACATAAATCATGAATCACAGTGTGCACAACAAACTTCAACTATGATAACTTAATCTAGGTTTATTTTGACTTAGTAAATTTTAAATCCTAAACGGCATTTTTCTAGTCTAACAGTTAAAGCAGAGGGAATTCACACTCCATGCCTGTACAACTAAGTTAGTATTCAGTGAGTGGCCTTTGATATCCATGCACACAGCAAACCGAAGAGGCAAATACCCTTGTCATTCTTCAGGAAAGGCTGTTTGACAGGAGGAGGTGGTAAAGGAGCAGTTGCTGGAACCTCAGCAAGGGGCACAGCTGTCTTAGGAGAGAAGTCCACCAGGACTGGCTGCAGAGGTGACTCCTCAACATGTACCTCTGGAGGGATCAAGGGTGGCAGCTCGTCGTCTTCAAAGGTAGTAGAGATAGGGCTGGGGGTAACTTCAGGTGCTAAACCAGGTGCAGGTGCAACAGGGGGTGGCTTGGGAAGCACAGAGGAAGACTCTAGCTTTTTCACAGGGGTAGAAGCAGAGGGTGCAGGAGAAGCTGGCTGAGTGAGGCTGCTTATAATAGGAGTAGAAACAGAAGGGTCAGCTGGTACAAGAGGCAAAGGTGCCATTTTCTGGGAAGGCATCGCCTCCCCAGTTGAAATGGAAACCTGGCTCATGTCTAAGGCCGAGACAGTGGAACTAACCGGGACAGGGGGCAATTTGGGGCTAGAGACAGGACTAAGAGTTACTGGACTAGAAAATGCTGCTGCAGGGGAAATGGGAGGAGTCACTGCAGAAGACAGAGGTGCAATGCCAGGAGGAGGGATTACAGAGGCTACAAGGTCAGGAGCGGAAAGAGGTTTAGGAAAAGCAGCAGGGGTTCCAGGAATGGTCCCTGCTGCACGCACCTCAGAAGGTGCTGGCTGAGAAACTGCCATTGTTGGGCCTACAGGAGAAGTTATCGGGGCAGGGGTAGCTACTGTCACTGGAACTGAAGCAGTCTCTGCTACAACTGTAGGTGATACATGATGTTCCGGAGGAGGTACTTCAGAAGCTGCTGCTGGATACGAGGCAGGTGCCAATGAGCTAGGAGTAAACCCTTCAGCTGCAGGAAGGGCTGTGGATCCAGAAATACGTGCAGGAGTACAGGCAGTAGGTGTCGCAGGACTAGAAACATACTCTGCCATAGACAAAGAGCTAGAAGCAAGTTCAGAAGTTGAAAATGGTTTCATAGCAGATGTTGGTGAGACAAGAGCAGGGTCTACTACAGCCACAGGGCCAGAAATAGCTGCAGGCTGGGAAACAGGTATCCCTGGAGTTACAGAAGCAGATAGTGAAGGAGCAGGAGCTGGTTCCAAAACAGATGGAACCATCTTGGAGGCAGGTGGTGAAGGGCCTATGGGAGGCATTATTGGACTAGAAACGGGGGCTGAAAGGAGAGCAGATTCCACAGGGGGTCCTTTAGGAGCCACAGGACTAGAAACGGTTTTCACAGGTTTCCCTTTGGGTAGTCCTGGAACAGAGATTAGTCCTGCTGCTGTAGCAGAAGGGGAAATGGGCTCAGGAATAGGCACTGTAGATTTCATTGGGGGTGATGAAGGAAGCAAAGGTGTAAGAACAGAGCCTGATAAGGACACAGGATCTGAAGGAATTTCTGAAGGGGAAGCTGGTTTTACAGAAGGAAGTACCGTACTCAGTTCTTTAGACTTAGACACTGCCGTGCCCGGTGAAGTAGAGCCAGAAATAGGAGCTGAAGTGGGACTCCCTGACTGTGAAGAAAGTGGCACAGGACTAGAAGGGCCTACTGGGATTCCAGAAGGGGCTACAGACCCAGAAGCAGGCTTCATTATTGGACCTGCTCTGGTTATAGCATCAGCAGAATGTTCTGAAGGAGAAGGAAGTTTTACAGGGGACTTGGCAGGAGCCACCTGTTTAGAAGCCAGCATTGCCTTGTCTAGAGAAGCAGTTACAGAGTCAGGAACGGGTGCCAAAATAGGAGTTTGTAGCTGGGAAGAAACAGATAGTGGACCAGACACAGGGCATACTTCTGGAGCTGCAGGACCAGATGCCAATTTCACAGCTGGTACAGAACCAGAAACAGGTTTGCCAGGAGAACTTTCAGGTAACAATGGTGTAGGAGCAGGCTTTGCTGGGGACGTAATACTGGATTCAGGAGCAGAAGTAGACTTTGCAGGTGGTATTGCAGGAGAAAGCTTTGTTGGAGACAAAGGATCAGCCCCAGAAACTTTAGGAAAGGAAGCTGGGATCTCAGAACTGGAAATAGGTGCCAGCGGAATCACAGGATGATATGCAGATTCTGTAGGTGACACTGCAGGACATCCCGGAATCGATACAGGCATTGGAGAAATGATGGGACTGGGAACAGTCATAGAATCAAGAAGAGATGGGACAGAACTGATGGGTATGGAAGGTTGGCTAGGGGGAAGAGAGGATGAAATGTGATGCACTGGATCGACGGTAGGGGTTGCAGTGTTAAGGACAGGAAGTGTTGGCGATAAGGCAGCAGCACCTGCAGAATTTGGAGGGAAAGGAGTTGGACTAGAGGGTGAAGCCACAGTAGTAGGAGCTGGAACTTCAGTGGGGATGGGAGCTGTAGCCATAGGAGACACAGGAGCAATTGGGAGAATGAAAGGAACTGGGACAGGAGATGATGGAATTGGAGAAACTGAGGCTGCAGAAGTTGTCCCTGCTGGGCTTATAGGAGATGTTGATGGGGCAGAAGTAAGAGATTCAGAGGAAATTACTGAGGTTGGGGGAGAAGCTATAGGCCCTAAAGGTAGGGATACACCAATAGGTGCAACACCAGCTATAATTGGTGGCTTCACGGGAGAAAGGGTCTGAGATAGCATAACTGAGTCAGCAGAAGACAAGGCAGCATCAGGAGTGGCTTGTACTGAAGAGACAGAGGTAACCAGTTCTGGTGGAGTAAAGGGACAGAGGCTAGCAAGGGGAGAGTTAGCATCATGGCACAAAGAGGAAAGGTGGAGGGGGCTATAAATAGAAGAGGTGGAAACAGCTGCTAAAGGAGAAAAAGTAAATCAGCATTGGAAAAAGAACATGTAGGAAGAAAAATTAGGTTATCTATAAAGCCTCCCACATGAAAGCGCTGTTACTTGTAGGGGATAAATTATTACAGCTGCTTCCAGAAAAAAAAGTTTTTCTCCCATCCCAAGCAACTTTTCTTGGACACTTATTAATTTTTAGCCATTATATCATTGGCTTGCTCTTGTGTACTGTACTGTATTACTGTTTATTATGTAAAATGCTATTATATTTTAGTGTACTCCAATTTGGTAGCATGCACATTTGATGAATAAAACAAAACTGTCTTTGCAGCCATAACACTTCAGAAAGACTCAACATTTCCCATGAAGACACACGTAGAATTAAGCACTCAAAAAGAAAAAGTATAATCTTCGAGTTGAACTCATTTCCTAGTAACTTTAGAGACATATCCATGTAATTCTTTCTTTTGAGATATTACTTTCTCATTCTAGCCATTTCCCACAGTTTCCCACCCACCTTAGTTTTTTTGAGATCAGCCAAAATCAGCTTGATGCTGCCAAACAGCCATGCAAACTACTACTGTATATCATAGCTAAGCTATTCAGGTAGTCGTTGATTAACAGCTTAATTCTGCATCTCTTCAAACTTGTGTACAGTCTTGAAAAAGTAGATTGCAATCGGTCCTTAAAATTATGGCCGTTGTAGCATCCTCAGTCATATGACTTAGGCATTTTGAAACTGGTGGGCATCTACAATGTTCACAGCATCCCATGGTCCTGGTATTGCCACTTGTGGCCCTTAATGGTGTACTTTCTTACTGGCAAATAAAGTTATAGGGAAAGCAGGCAGTAAGCTGCAAGTTGTGGTGATGGCACAAATGAATCTTGCCATAAATTCAACCCTTTAACATGTGCTAGTAGTCTTTTCTTTCTATCGCTTTCATTTTAAGATAGTAAAGCTGTTAGTTCAGGAAACGAGTCGCAGTACTGAAGCATTCAATTTGGAAACTTTTGCCATCTATTTTAATGAGGGGAGCCTCTGTGATTTCAAATCAAGTTTATTGCAGAAGCCCCAAGTAAGCCAATTCATACTGTATCAATGTGAAGCATCCCCATTTCAGGCAAAACATTATAATCCATGAACCCAGGCATTTGATAAGCTAAACTAGGACAGAACTTGAACATAGTTTTGGAGCCTGGCCTTCAAGTGCAATGATACCAACTACCATCCCCTCATCAGACTGTATGCCATATTAAAATAACTGTATTAGTCCAACACTATAAATATACTGTTTAAGATGGCATATGCTAACATTAAGAACAAATACCTGATGCTAGAATGGGAGGCTGAGAACAGACTGGAGGTGCTTCAGCAGCACCAGGAAAAGAAGCAGGAATGGCAGATGCTGAATGAGCAAAATCAACAGTTATTAAACAGCACATCAATAAAACAGGAGCTAGAACAATTGAGAAGACTCTATTCTTTCAGCTCGATCAATACAACCAATAAGACCCCCACAATTAAAGGACTTTGGATCAATTCATGGAAGTTGTGAGGATTCAAGGCTATTAGTTCTGATAGCACTGTAAATGCCTCTGAAGCCAATCTACTGAGAGACAATGGGCTTCCTTCTACAGTTGATTGATTTTGAAAACAGATTGCCACTTGCCTATGTTTTTATATACTTCACATGCAACAGAAAATAATTGCATTAGTCACCTGCAAAGGTCTTGGTGTATTCGGGTCTTATCCCGTGTAAGATTGAGAGTATCTTG
>AZIM01002411.1:123065-133652 GCA_000516915.1 Ophiophagus hannah
TTGGTATAACCCAGCCGAAGCCCAGGGGTCCCACCACTCGAACCCCCGGGACCATGGGTAGAACCCAGAGGGTCGGAGCGAGATTATCACCTTGCATGGGGTCGGATGCTGATTATCACCTTGCATGGTTCAGGGTCTGGTCATTTTCAAGACACCCTGCTCCACAGCGAACTTGCCTACCTTGTAAGATCTGATCGTGACCCTGCTAAAGGTGTCATCCTCTAAGGAGCAGCTAGTTCAAGATGACCAAATGTGAGTTGCACAAGTGCTGATGATCATTAGATGTCAATAAATGGTTAGATATTCTTTATCTTTCTTGAAAGTGAGAACAGTTAATCAATAGAACAGCTTATCTCTGGAAGTTGTGGGTGCTCCATCATTGGAGGTTTTCAAGAAGAGGCTGGACAGCCATTCCCCTGCTTGAGCAGGGGGTTGGATTAAAAGACCTCCGAAGTCCCTTCTGACTGTGATGTTCTATGTTCTATTTCTGTGCTGCTTACTAATGACCTTTCTGGATTTTGGCAACCCAAATATGGCCCCGTTAAAGTAGAATGTGAAAAATGAAGGACTAGTTAAATAAATTATTTCACACTAATAAGGTACAGTGGACAAGACTATCGGTTTTCTATATCTTTCCCTTTAGGATACAAATTATTTCTAGGCAATTTTCAGACACCAACAATTATATAATAATTTTATTATTATTATTATTTAAATGGTATTCTTTTCTACAGGGAAGCTTGTGATCATTTACTCAGCCATCCTCTAGCAAACATCAAACATGTCCAATTAGCACGGAGATACACTGATGAAAAACTTGCAAACTAATGTTCACTTGCCCAAGACACAGATGTTTCTTTGAGAACATTCAAGCAGGGAAATGCAAAAAAAAGAAAAAACCCCAAAACCCCAAAACCAAACACAACAGAACAACAACAAAAAAGTGTTGAGCTTCAGTAATTGAAAAGATTCTATCGGTGATCTTGCTTGCATGATAAAATGAGATAAAATGAACTTTTCCAACGTTCTCCTCCACAGATTCTGTACAGAAAAGGGCTGAACATGTCACTCCGTTTTGGACAACATCTCATCAAGCCTTCTCTTGTGTTTCTGAAGACAGAGCTGTCTTTTGCACTTGTGAACAGGAAACCTGTGGTCCCAGGCCGTATCCTTTTTTTTCCTGATTAGGAAGTATCAAGTGTAACAGATGGCTTTGGATCTCTGGCTATCTGCCTGGAAGTGGGCATCTTTCCTCGCTTCTTGAAGTAGAACAGGTAAGATGTTACTCATATTTATTCTGAAGCCAGTCAGTGGAACATAATATGCTTGATCAGTGTTGCAGAACTTTTGAAAGAGGTTGCTTAGCAACGGTGACCAAAGAGGTGATTTTTCTCCTGACCTTTTCACCAAAGGGAGATATATAAATAAACAGGCATTTAACATTTTTGAAAAAAGGAGTTGAAAGTGCTTCAAAGATCCTCTCTGTTTTAATTGTTGCAGTATTGGACCAGAAATTAGACTTTTGTGGGTTTCAGTGTGCATAAGGGACAAATTCAGATGGAATGGCTAATTTTCCAGGTGAGCAATGGCTTTTTGAGGGAACAACCAAGACTCAACAGTAAGTCATATGCTCATATGCCAGAAAGACCTAGGATCAGTCTTAGAAATCTAGTAGCATATAATGAAAGAGTCCTCTGCTCGAGTTCTGAGAAAGTTCCTAGAGTCAGAAATGTTGGTCTTGGCAGACAAATATCTGAGCCTAGCATAAACAACTTCCTAGATAGGAAAAGGTGTACATGGACTAATAATTGTTTTGAGAAATTTGGGTCCTGAAATATAACATGAAATACAGTTATAGATAGATGAGATATTGCTCAAACCTAATGGGTGGGTTGGTTCCTTTGTTTAGATCAGGGTGTCAAACTCAAGGCACTTAGATCTGGTCTGCAGGCCTGCCCTGCAAACAGCGACAGACTGGCCCGCAGTGCCTCTGCCAGCAAAAAGAGATCTCGGGAAGGCCCGCCCAGGGTCCATTTTCAGCTGTGACGGCCTCCTGCAGAGGGCTCCTCCTGAGCTCCGTTTNACAGAGCCCAGTCAGACNACGCGCACGCCCCCCCAAGCTCCGTTTTCACTAGCAGAGGGCCGCAGGAGACCATTCTGGCCAAAAATGGGGCCCCGGCGGGCTATGCGCATCTTCCCTAGGCTCTGCTTTGCTAGCAGAGGTCTTCAGGAGGCTGTTGCGGCCAAAGTTGGACACTTGATGAGTGACATTGAGCTGGCCATGCCTCCCCAGCCCCTCCGAGATCAAACACAACCCTGATGCGGCCCTCNNNNAAATTGAGTTTGACACCCCTGGTTTAGATCTAAGCTAGCTTTTTAGGTATGAAAGTCAGCATTAAACCTTCAAGGCACAATCGATCAGTCAAAGGTACTAGAACAAGCACCCTTCAAATGTGTGGATTTCTCTCTCCAGTAAGTCTATACATTTGCTTTGCTGACTGAGGAATTTTGGGAGTTGAAATCCACAGGTCTTCAAAGGGTCCAGGTTGTGTCTTAAGCTGATCTTCAGCTGGCAACTGGAAAAAATAGCACAGCTGGAAACGGTGGCCCATATAAACATCTAGGGAACCCTAGCAGCACTTTCTCTTCTGTTGAACTCACCTCCTTTCATCTGGATGCATTTAATTATTATGTCTAATAGATGCTGAGGATAATGGATGGTGGTTCATTTTATAGCACTGGAATCTCAGTGCCCATATTTATATATCTTATATTGGAAACACTTTTCTCTCAGGCCCAATTGCTGGAGAACACCATGGTTACAGAGGGTTGTGCTTCTGCTTGCTGCCTATGGTTTATTCACGTGTACTTGATTGGCCATTATGGAATCAAAATAATTAGACCTTTGGGGTGATGCAAAAAAGGTTGTTTCCTGTAATGACCCAAGCTTCATGGAATAGCCTTCCATTGAGTATTGATTATCCTTCATGAATTAGGGCTTCTGAAAAGCAGTAAGGATTGAATGGTTCTGGAGGGGTTTTTGTCCTTGATAGTTATCTTGGATGGAAGTGATAATATGAATTTATGGTATAAGATACTTATAGACTTAGTCAAGTTGTTGGCTGTTTTTGATCTTATTGTGTGCATTTTAATGTTTAATCTTGAAGACCTTATAGCAGTCATGATGTAAATTATTATTGTGGATGATTATTTTGCTTTACTGTGGTGTTGCTACCATTGCTATTTTATGTTTTATATGGATTGTAAGCTTCTGTGAGTCCATGTGGATTTGACAGCACAAAAATTTAACAAACAAATGCATAAGTCAATGTAATCATACAATAGCTAGCAGGCATCTGCGTTAAAAGCTAAACTTTGGACCTCGATAAACAATGCAGAGTGATACATGCTTCCCAATTAGACTATAATATGGACGATTTTACATTAGTGTTTAATGCATTCACAAATCTTTAAAGCAAAATGTATTTTAACAGATTTTTTTTTGTTGAACTGTGTAATTACATGTGTATGTTTAGTATGTTTCCTCATGTTACAATTTGTAATAATGCATGTATTGCATTATGCACTGTTGAGTAAGTGTTTACTTAAAGAAAAAGCATCCTTCCCAGTATTTAACTAAGAGAGACAAATTAAGGGGTGGGGGGAGAAGAAAGACTATACTGTGTGTGTGTGTGTGTGTGTGTGTGTGTAAAAATAATAATAATCAAGAGTGTGGTTTTGCCCACTCAATTGAAGCCCTTCCTCTTTTTATGTGTATCATACAGTCCAATAGATATGCCTGGTTGAGGTACTACCCTGATAAAAGGAGAATTTGGTAAATAAATGAAGTGCTTGCCAGCCAGGAGAAGATAACCATAAAGGAACATTTGCCTGTCCTGGCAGGGAATATATTCCCTATGTTTTACAGCAGTAATTTTATCTACTTGGTTCTGACTCACTTAAGAGAATGCGTTTTAATATATATCTATTTCCTAGAAGACAATGAAATATTAACATATTTGAATTTCTGTAAGTTGCAGACAAAAGCAGCGGCTTTAAAAGCTGATTCAATTCAGATGTCAGGTTAATTAACTTGTGTGTTTTGAAATATTCAGGTTTCCAAAGAGGAGGGGCAGACATTTAGGCTGGGGGATTATTCATAAAGTGAACCATGTTCTGGGAAGGCTGCCTAGCTAGCATGAAGTGCTGGAAACATTGGCAGCTCCAAAGAAGGAGACTGAAATTTAGCATACACCAGTGGTCCCCCTTGGTTGCTCTCATGTCATCATAATGTTTAATATGCGCATACACATTTTATTGATTAAGACTTTCTCTTTCTCCGATTGATAAGCCTGCACATTCAATCATGTATTTCCGTTGTAACAACACTGGGGTTAATACATCTCCAAATTCAATTAGGTATATTTGATTTAAACAAATAACTTGAAAATCCAATCTAGCCAGTGTGTGTAATTTTGGATTCATAAATGATCTTGTTTGACCTGTTTTCCAATCCTTAGGTTTGATTTCTTTTCTCTTTTATGGTGTTCATTTTATTTCTTTCTCTCCCATACCTATAAATTAGATAGCCTTTATTTTAGCTCCCTGAACTTGTGACTGTATTAGTTTTGTGGACTGGTTCATTTTTGCTGGCTTTTGAAACTGGAACCACAGCATGGCTTTACGGAGGGCTCTAAATGAGTCCTGCTCATGGATTTTTGTCCCTATGAGAAATAAAGTTAATTATGTTCATCTTTCATTATCTCCATGTTGGGGGAAAAAACATTGACAAGAAGAGGTTGCATATGCATTCATTGCCCTTGTCAGTTACAATCCTACGTGATTGGGGCTGGAAGCCATAAGAAAAATAATTCTCTTTGCATCCAGTTTCTTCTCTTAGAAGATAATTTTTATAGTTCAGGGTTGAACTATGTGGTCTTTGAGGCTCTCTGAACTTGGTGGGTTGTTTGTTTGTTTGGGGTTTTTTTCAGATGTTTTATTACCCAACTATGTAACATCATCAATCCTACACTGGCATTGATCATGTCAGCTAGCTGGGTCTGCAAGGAAGCAACGAAGCTCAGAGAATATCAAGGATCCCTCAGTTTCTTCCTTCCTGACTGCCCTCAAAGAATGAACAGTATAAAGAAGGAAGCTGAGTGTCAGATGACAAGCAGACAGGGCCAGAATGGATGGACAGATTACCAGTTCATCTGATACTATTGGGATGGGAAGAAGGAAATGACTGGACGATAAGAGAGTAATCACTCACCATGATGACTCAATGGCAACTAATCACAATTGGAAGTACAAGCCGTGTGAATGCCTATTTCTAAAAAACACAACTGAATATTAACTGTCTATATATCTTGTTTGTGATACAATAATCCCAATAACTGTGTGAGAAAGATCCTAGATGAATGAAATACAGTAGCTCTTTGGGCTAATCCAGAATTTGGATGTATGCCCATTAAATCTAAATTTTGACTGCCTGATTCCTTGTCTTCATGCCAATTTAATAATAATTCATTATTTCCTTGTTGCCTGATGTTGTCTCAGCCGCAGACATGTTTAAGGGTTTCTGAAAGACAAGACTTATATAAACAAGAAAATACTGTACAGACTGAGAAGGTCCTCTGAGGGAATAGTGGAGTTTCAGATGCCTCAGTAGTCAAGCTAGGCTTGTTTACACAGCTATTATCCTGTGATAACAATCCCTTAATCCGAGAAGGTCAAAAACCAAAGCTTGCTTGTTTGAAATATATTTTAGAGAGAAACTCTGAACTTCTTTGTGTGCTTGAGGGATTTGGTGGACAGGTAGAAGATGTTTAAGAGACCTTTTATTGAGTATCTGAACTTCAAGGTGTGCTTGAACTTGCTTGTTGAATAAAGACTGAACTAGAATTGTAATAAATAAAATGAAGCAGAGCTGTAGAAACCACAGAGTGATTGCTGTATCCCAAAGGTATGTGCTTCAAGTATGACCAATAAAAAAATGGATTTGATTTAAAAATTGTATAGTTGGGAGATGAATGGGGTTGAATGAAATCTAGAGAATGTTTTATTATCACCTTCTCATAATCTGTGTTCATGTGTTTTGGACCAGCAAGGCAAGAAATGCATAATATAACAAAGAATCAATTGTTCTGATAATGACTAATTTAAAAGATAAGAATAATTTAAATCCAGTTTTTTCTTGTGATAAAATAGCCTTCTTCAACTGCAATTTATATTATTCCCAGTCAGCATGGAGATGGTTGGTTTAAAAAGTTCAATACATCTCAAAAATATATATTTCTGTTTCTTACCTAAGAAATATATGTTACTTGATGGCCACCTTTTTTTTTACTTTAGATATACTTTAACAAGTTTCCATTCAATATTTGTAACAGCTATGACTTAACTTAATATATTTCTCTGGAGAACATTGGATTTTTTTTTTAAAAAAAATACTTTTTAGTAAAGAAGTGCTTTGCAAAGCAAAAATAATAACAAAGGAATAAGAAAATAAAAAAGGAATAAGAAGGTAAGAAAGAAAAGAAAGAAAACTGATAAAGAAAGAAAAGGGGGAAAGAAACAATATAAAGTAATATCTTCCAATCTTTTTTACAGCAGCATTTGTATTTCATCCTCTAGGTTGCATCATGATTCCCTTCTTTCCATATTCTTTCCTAATCACCCAACCCACATATCACAAGTTCATTGATTTCCATGTTCAGCAAAAAGTCTGTTTTCAGCCATCGACAATTTTCTATTGTCAACAAGCCATCTATTTATTTTCTCTCTGATCAAACAAATCAATTTTGCCGTCTCTGCAAATTCTGACATCTTCATTAACCATTTCTCCGTTCTGAGTATTTTAGACTGTTTCTATCTTTCTGCATATAAGAACTTTGCTACTCCTGCCATGTACAAGAACAATTGTCCATACATCTTTTATAATTGTCTCTCCATTAGTCCTAGCAAGAAAAGTTCTTGAAGAAAATTGGGATTTGGATTGCTTATATATCTAAGATTTTTCAAAGTTTCTGCTGTCATGCTACTCATCCTTACATTAGGGTTCTACAGAAAAACTACATTACAGAAAAATCTCTGAAATGCCTGCCTTTTCCACAAACTGGAAAAATATAAAAGATCCTGGTCTTCATTATAGGTGTGCCATGTTCTCACATAGTTTTTATTTGTATTCTAACCAATGGAGACTCTTGTTTTCTCTAAAACTTGTCACTAAGCAATAGCACTTAGACTTATGTACTGCTTCACAGTGCTTTTAGAGCCCTCTCTAAGCAGTCTGTAGAGTCAGCATATTGCCTCCAACAATCTGGGTCCTCATTTTGCCCACCTCAGAAGGATGAAAGGTTAAGTCAACCTTGAGTCAATAAGAATTGAACTGCTGACAGTTGGCAGAATTAATCTGCAATATTGCATTCTAACCAGCTCGGCTCTCACCAATGCTTTTTGTTGATGTCCAGTTTGCTTGTTTTCAGAGAAATCCCATCTATTACAATCTTAGAATAGATGGGGTTTCTCTGAAAACAAGCAAACTGACCATAGTCTGGCAAAAGTGGATATCTGAATATTTTCTCTCTCTTCCCATTAGAAAACTCCAGATGTACTTGAGTTGAGCTGGATTCCTTCCTGGTGACATCATGGACACATCCATGGAGTTTGCTTGGCAATAATATGGAAGTCCCTTACTTTTCCATGGGATCTTAAAAATAACTCAAATATAGTCATGCAGGAGATCAACAGGAGATGGTCAGCTCTCCTGGCACTCAGCATTTGCAATGCTTATAAAACCCTTGGACCATTTGGGTTCTGTTTCCTGGTTTGGCTCACACACAGGACTTAACTTGGCTCCCCAGTATGTCTACCCACAGGGACACTCCGTGGAATTTATGTATCAGATTTATATGGCTGCCGATTGATCCAGTGAAACTTAGGGTGGAACAACATCCTTTCCCCCTCTTGTCAGTATTATTAACAAGCTGGAAAGTCCTGAAAGAGGTTTTTTTTAAAATGTAGCAGCTAGGTAGGGAGTGGGTATGTGGTAAGTTGTAATTCCTAATTTGAGGTCTGTGTTAATCAAGCTTCACCATGGGATGGGATGTAATAGTTTTCATCAATTAATCTTATGCATACCATATCTGGGGCTGCAAAAATTAAGACAGTCATTAGCCCAAAGAGATGTTGCTCCATCATGGGGGAAAAACAAAGGTTGGAGAGGAAAAAAAAAATCAATATTTTTTCTTCTATTAAGGTGGTGTTTCATAACTGCTTCCCCCACCACCTCCAAATGTAGCTATCTATGAAGTCCTTGTTTTCGTCCTGGGTTAACGCATGAAAAATGAATTTGAACATTAATAGAATCCATTTGCGGAGTAGGGCTTTTATTGTAAATAAAATTATTCATTTGTTATGTCCTATTGTTTTCAGCAGACACAGTATTGATCGCCGGGTTTCTGCTCAGGGATGCTGTAAGGAATGCTGGCATAAGAAGGGAACAGAACAACGTTTGTAAATTGATTGAATATAAAACATAATGACAGAGACAAACATTATTTCTACAGCACAGTTATATTATACAAAGTATTTTTCAACAGCTTATTGAGTTGGTTATTGAAAAGAGCAGGAACAATGGGCAGGATGTTACTGGGACCAAACAGCTTTTTGGTGATTCATTGAGAACATTGTGACCTTACAAAATATGCATTCAAAATGAAAATGGATTTTTAAAAAAACCCTTTTGGGGGGTCTACTTTTAATGCAGTGAAAACTTTGGTGCTAAGATAAACTTTGATAGCAGTAGGTGAATTGTTTCAGGAGAAAAATGAGTTTTATAAATTGGGTTTCTAGAAGAAAGGTAGAGAAGCTCATAAAACCTTTTAGGATAGGGCATGAATTGAGCAGAACCCAGAAGTTAGTGATCTAGTAGGATCCAATTTGAAAAAAAAATGTTTATAGGAAACCGAGATTATTATCCTGGATGCTGAAGCCATTTGAACTCAATTATGTTCACTTAGATGTTAAATTTCTAGGCTATAGCGGATATTATATTTCAAAAGTTTAGAGGAAAGCAGTGAATCTCCTGGAGGGGATGTTCAGTCAAGGAAGGAGAGCAATAAATGGAGAATGCATCTTTGACCTAAACTTTCTTCCTGATCCTATTACACTTCAGTTTTAGACTTATTTTTTTTTCTTCAAAGATTTTAAAAGGTCCATCACATTTTCTGCTAGTAAAACACAAATGCTGATCCGAAATGTGCACAGGAGATCACGTGTGCTGTAATGGATTTCTCAAAATTAATCTGCCATGTGAAGTGGAGTCTTAGCTGTTGAATATGGATCAGGACATATTGATTCAGATTCCAAAGAATGAAACTGGAATTCCTCTGATGCAGATGTAGTCTGTATAGATTGGAGTCCGTATAAAGCTGTGATTAGTCATGAAGAGTATGGGGGAACCACAGGAAGAGAAAGAGACAAAAAGTCTGCAAAAGTTGAAACACTTCTCCAGAAGTACTTAAAAGAAGGGTTCTCGGTGCTCTCTGAGCTTAGTTGTTTTCTTGCATTTTATTACCCAACTAGGTAACATCATCAGTGCCACTGGAAACAACCATAGAGCACCACAGTTCAACCTTGAGCTACAAATATTGTCTTCTAGAGCAGTGTTTTTCAACTTTGCCAATTTTCAGATGTCTGGACTTCAAACACAGTGGGAATAATAATAATAGATGTTTTTAAGATCAAGAAACACTGCACTAAAGTACAGGAGGAGCAATATTGAAATAATATATGGCAAGATTTTTCATGGTCGTTTGTTAGATCTCTCTCCAAGAGGAGGGACTCGAAAAGAGTCTGGTGGCATTAGCAGATCCTGGGAGAATGTAGTATTGGAAGATGTTGGAGATACATTGCCGTTGACATGGTTTGCTTCATGACTACCAGCCGTTCCTATTATACTGCACTTTGGTGCCAGAAAAACAGTATTCTGCTGTTTTTCATGCACATTAGCTTCCTAGCCCTTGTACAACCTCTACAATTCTACATGTTTTTAAAATAATATTTCTTATGTGCTATATTATATGCTTCTTTTATTCTGCCTTTTCCCCCCAAAATGTGAGTGTTAAGTCTGATGGTTGACCATATTCTTTTTGAATAGTAAAGGAAGGCTGCTCTTGCATTACATTCTGTTTATTTGATTGACTTAATGGCTTTACTGCCTGGGCTGATCAAAAATCGGATAGTATTCCAAGCAAGGAAATGCTGCTTTCATATTATTCAACTATAACATCATGTTTTTTTTTATTGCCGACTGTAGCAGTTTTCATTAGAGTAATGTGAAATAATAGGGTTGCTCTGTTTAGCCAGTTGCATCTGTATAGTTTGTTAAATAGGTGATGAACGTATAACAGGTTCCTTTTGGAAGTGTGTAAAATATTAATACAATATTGATCCCTTAGGTCCACATAGTTTTATTACAAGTAAAGATATATTATTTTATTTTACTTAACTGAAGAACTGCATAGAACAGGGGTGTCAAACTCACGGCATCACAGTGGCATCACATGACATATTGGGACTTTT
>AZIM01002413.1:33865-48445 GCA_000516915.1 Ophiophagus hannah
TGGAATGAAGGCTATTGCCGAGCACCTTGGATGGTGCTCCAGAGATTGTAANNNNCCCTGAGTCTCCGGAGAAGGGCGGCATGTAAATGTAAATTTAAAAAAAGGCCATGCTTAAATTGCGACAAAGGGTAAGCATGGCCAGGAAGGGCCAGGTAGGGTGTGCTCATCTGCAGCAGCAGGAAAAAGCTAGCAAAGGTCAGCTGCGGGTAACAAGGCTGGAAATGCCAGCAGGACCAGCAAGCGTAGTAATGGCAAAGCCAGCAGAGTGCAAGGCAGCCACAAGGGCAGTTGAAGAGGACATAGTCTCTCACTTTATGAAACTTCGGCATGGGAAGGGATCAAGCCAGGAGTGGTTTGGATCAGGGTGGATCCTTGGCTCATGACCTGTAGGATTTGCTTAACAACAGCAACCAGGACTGCCATGATTGCTGCTATTAAGCAATACAGTCTCTCGATGTTGTGCTTTATGACTGCATCGCTTAGAAATGGAAATTTTTGTCCCCTTTGTCATTGTAACTCGAAGACTACCTATGGCTCATTCTGTCATTCTCGTGCTTTTGCTACTTGGGGTTTCCCAAATGCCAGTTCTCATGCAGAGTTTAAATATCTCACTGCACGTCAATGGATGTAGAGACATCTCTGATTCTGTCCCAATGACTGTTTAGTACTTGAGATACTTGATGTATTTAAAGAAAGTGTCATCGTGATTTTCTAATTTCTTGAAGAGTTTGTGTGAAAGTATGTGCATCACAAGCTTTCAGAAAAGGTTTTATCGATGGCAAACATTTTTAGAATTTTGCAGTTTAAATGTTAAATTTTGTGCCAAATTGTTTATATTAAAACCTACTGATAATATTTACTATTAAACCTACTCATCAATGAACTCCAACTGTATCAACTTGTTCTTTGTAGCTTGCATATGAATCCTTAGCAGTGATTGGGAATGCTTTGACACTTTTAGAAGTGGGACAAATTGCAGTATGTAGGTAAGAATATCTTAAACCTTTATTGACTTTTCGGTAGTGAAAATGAATATAATTCTTGCAGGGGACACAATTTTTAAAAATATGTTTCACTTTATTTTAGTTTTGGAGAGACAGTTCAGCTGCTACATCCATTCCATGAACAATTCAGTGACCAGTCAGGAGCAAGAGTACTACAACTCTGCAAATTTGAACAAAAGAAGACTAAGATAGCTCAGGTATCATCACTTCTTAAGGTCATGTTGTCCATTGCCTTACATCTGTTTGCTTTGTAGAGACAAATCTGAGATCCTGCTGGTGTACCTACCTTCAAGCTGCATGGCAGGATCCTTCCTCAAGTTTTTAAAATTGCCTTTGGGTTGGTGGTGGAAGTAGATTAGGGATTTAGATGGGATGGGTAGCACATAAATCAAGTGAAATAAATATTTCCCCACTTGTTGGTGCCTCAGGATTTCACTCTACCTGTTTGGGTGCTGGTTGTGATAAGCCTCAGGAGTTCATGTCCCCCATGACAACCATAGACTTGTCTCAGATACTGGGCCCAAACCATAATGGTGGTAACCCCTTGGATCTTATCATTTTCTCTGAGCAACTGATATTCTGGAGAGAGGAGGGATTTCCATCATCATGGTCATATCACCCCTGATCTGGTTACGATTAAGAGCCATCTGTGAACTCTGTAGGGTGGTGAGGTTCATTGTTCTGCCCCAGTTGGTTTCCAATGGGAGCATGGGGAGTTTTGCCCTGACTGGTTAAGTACTTGGCATTAGAAAGTATATGCTGGGTGCTGAAACAGCATTGCCCTTGAGTGGAGTCTTCTGGTGGCTGATCCCACTTGGTGCCTTGCTTTTCCATGACCCTCTCTAGAAGTGAAGCACCAGAAACAATGTCTGGAGCATAATTGGAGCAAGACAAGAAGGAAACAAAACCAAGGACAGAGACATACTTCTGTTCAGGCCTTCATTATGGCAATAAAGGAGACTGTGTTTACTTACTGGCTTCTTGTCCAGTGGCCTTAATTGGGATGATCAATTCCTTATTGGATGTAGAGAGGGTGACAGGAATTCTCAGCAATGAAATGGTTCCTTTGCCATGTTGTTGTAATGATTGCAGTAACTCTTAACAAAATGGAACCCAATTTCTGCTGAGGAAAAGAATTATTTATTTTGTTCTGTCAGGAAACCATCTCAAAATGAAATAATGCTTACTGCTATGCTTCAAATAGAATTTAGAAAAATATAGTCTTAAAAGTGTATAATTCAAATTAGGGCATTTTCCTATTCTTTGTCACAGAATCAGCGTGACAGTTTCAGGGCAGAGGTTGTTTTTCACAATATTTGTTTCTCGTGTTCTTCTACAGTTTTTAGAATCATCAATAAATATGTTTGCTGCAGCACAGCACTTGTCTTCAAACATCAATCCAGGTGTGTCTCTGACTCCTTTTTTATAATCACTGATGCCACACAATAGCTTACCTTAAGCGAAAGCTGTCCGAATTGTTCTGGAATCAGGCAACTTCTAAACTGAATAAATAAATAAAATCTGCATTGACTATAAGAAGCATTGTTATCTGTAGTTGCTGATTGGTTGATAAAGGTGTGCCTAGCATTTAAGGTCACAACATCTCAAAGCAGAATGGCCCTTGTTGCACTTTACACTGAAAAAATGTTGAAATGGGCAACTCAGTTGTTCGAATGTTTAAACTTTAAAATATTGTGTTGAATAGTACTTCTTAATAAATGTTCTAAAGAAGAAACATTTGAATTCTTAGTTCCTCAATTCATTTTTAAAACATTTTTAATTAAGTTATAAAGTATTATAAAATACAATATACAAAAGTAAATAAAAGAGCAAATCATTACCGTATTACTAGACAGATTAGGATCTATTTCTTCAATTATGTACAAGATATTCACCAATATTATGTTTTACTTTAAAAATTATTTAGAGTCCTTTAGTTTATCCTATATAGACAATACATTTTTAGAACATTTTCATTTTTTAAAATATTAGGCAGTACAGAGCTTTTATAAATTCTTGGAATATTTCTTGTTTTCTGTATATTTGATTCAGGGTTTTATTAACAATTGAAAATATGTCTCTTACTAGAAACTGCTCAGTTACTCCTAATAGTATCAGATGGAAGAGGTCTTTTCCTTGAGGGCAAGGAACGTGTCAAAGCAGCTGTTCAATCTGTACAGAATGCAAATATCTTCGTAATTTTTGTAATATTGGACAACCCTAATTCACGGGTAAGTGATATATGCATCTGTGCTACATTTAACTATGAAAAAAGCATGTTATATATAATTATAAATTTATAATATTGGATATGTACTAAGTTACCCTTCAAATGGTAGCATTAGAAAGTGCTTTTTACTGCTGCTGCTCTTGTTGTTATAACCATTTATTATACTGTACTTGCAAATGATTGCTAACTGAGGTTGTTAATCAAGGAGTGACTGTAAAAATTAAAAGGTTGGGGGGACATAATTATCAGGAAGAGAAAAATCTCATTTTTTGTGCTGTCCTCCTGACCATTTTCATTTGATTTAACGCAAGTGTACACAGAAGTGAATATTACTTGATTGTAAGAAAAGTCTAAATCTGTAATTCAGTATTTACTTTTGTTAATTTGCTATTTTCATTCACAGGATTCAATCTTGGATATTAAAGTACCTGTATTCAGACGGCCTGGAGAATTGCCAGAAATAAGGTCATACATGGAAGAATTTCCCTTTCCTTTCTACATAATACTCAGAGATGTGAATGCCCTGCCAGAGACTCTCAGTGATGCCCTTAGGCAGTGGTTTGAACTGGTGACTGCTTCAGACAGTTTGTAGAGTGCACCAAGATTTCATCGAAGCATATAAACTGATGTTCAAGGGGGCCAGAAATCCAAGACCTCAAAACTTGCATTTTCCCTTCTCAGTGCAGGAGACTATGCAATCCCTGATGAACTCAGACGTCGTCCCTAGTTTCCTTGCCAGTATTGGGAAACAGTGAAAAAACATATTTTTTCTTTGTTGTTGTTGTTGTTTTACTTTCAGTAAGTTATTCTAGGGTTTATTTGATATCCTCATCATTAGGAATTAGGCAGGCTTGTTGAATAGTAAGAAGCAAGTTTTGCTTCCAAAAGAGGAAGTTGAACTCGAACTGTTGAACTATAATAAAAATAGTTTGGTTTTAAGTCACCTGCGTGAGTGGACCCTGTGTTGAGGAGATGGGGAGGTTAAATTTTACACAGCCAAAAATGATAATAATTTCCTTGAATACTTGAAATTATTCAATATTGCTGAATGGTTGCCGCAAATATTGCTAAACGGTTGCTGCAGGGGTATTTTTGTTACATTAAAGACTGAATTATCATTTTACACTGTGACTTTTGCCTTCTGTCCAAGGCAATTATTAGGACACACTTGCAAGGGACTTTTTCTCCCCAACCCTTTTTCATTGCAAAAACTATGCATTGTTTGTGATTATTAATAAAGCCATCTTTTTGTTTGTAGTTATGGTGTTCATTGGTTGAAGGAATTAATCGGGCCTAAAATAATCTAAATAAGGATTAAATCTGAGAACTAAAGTAAATTCTGACACTGTCTTGAACTTGTCCATTCTTGTATGTAAACCAAAGATCGATGTAATGATTACTGCACTATTTCATGGAGTCCAGATGTGGCTGGTACTGCTGACCCAGGCAAAGTTACCAATTAAACAGGAAGGTTTGTAAATGGAAGTTGGAGGAAATATTATTTCTTGTATAGATGCAATAATCATAAATTACAAATGGGATATATACAGTACTTGGAAAGCAGCATCTAGTTGATATCTACTGAACATATACCTCCCCAGGCCAATATTGAACTGAAAGCCATACAACGCTGCATGCATTAGAACTTAATATTGCAAAGTATTTAGAGTTTACGTAGCACAGAATTTAAAGTACTTTGTGAGAGCCAGTTTGGTGTAGTGGTTAAGGCATCAGGTTAGAAACTGGGAGATCATGAATAGTAGTCCTGCCTTGGGCACAAAGCCAGCTGGGTAACTTTGGGCTAGTCACTTTCTCTCAGCCCTAGGAAGGAGGCAATGGTTAACCACTGTGAAAAACTTTGCCAAGGAAACTGCTGGGATTTGTCCAGATAGTCTCTAGAAATCAGACCCAGTTGAACAGAAGGAAGAGAAACCCTTTATAATATCGTGAAACAGCAGGTTTTTTACATTCCTAAAACAAACCTTTTAAAAATTACTTAATATAAAGTTACTTAAAACAACTTTTCTATAAATGGCTTTATGTAAGGTTAGACCTTGATAATTGGGACATATAATAAATCAAATCATGAAGATTGGAAGGTATGTTACCATCATAACACTTTTCCATTTTATAATCTCACAAAGAGTAAAAGAACTACATTGTTTCATTGGTTAAGTTCCTCTTGGTATTTTTCTGCTAAAAATTATATTCTGTAAACCTTGGGAATTTCTTGTTACGGATGAGTCTATTTTGGTTATAAAGATCCAAATTTGGACAACATACAGGATGTGATTTATGTCAGGCAATTGTGATCTTTACCAACAGTGTAAAATGGCTGTCCAAAATAAAGCAGAACTACCTCAAAAGCTTCAGGCATAAAGGAAGAACATTTGATAAAATAAAATCTGATAGTTCAAGATAACTTCTTGCACTGATTATTTCCTGGTCTCTTAAGTATTCAAATAGAACAAAGGAAAGTAATACTGATGGCTTGTAGGCTTTTGTGATAGTGGTGAATGAGGGAAGCCCTTTATTTTCTCATGTGGTAAAGCTGTCCATTCTTACCAAAAAGCCTCCAGATCTGGTATTCTTTCATTGTCTAGAATCTAGCATGAACTGCATGATTTATATCTCCCTGAAATACCTCAGTGATGTTTAGGTCAGGAGACTGATGGCCCCTCTAGAGCCTTCATTTTGTTCTGCTGCCACCACTGAATGATCAACTTGGTTTCAGATTGTCGTCATGTTGGTAAAGTTTCTAGAGAGAAAAAAAGCTGCACAAAGTTCAGAAAGGAGTCCTGCTGTGGCTAGAATGCAGTATTGCAGGCTAACTCTACCCACAGCCTGGAGTTTGATCCTGACTGATTCAAGATTGATTCATCCTTCCATCCTTCTGAGATTGGTAAAATGTGGAGCCAGATTGTTGGCAGCAACATGCTAACAATTGTAAATCGCCCATAGAGTGGTGTAAAGTACTGGAGGTGGTATTTAAGTCTTAGTGCCATTGCCACTCCAGACTATGAATGCAAATTTTTTTTCAACATTTTCTAGCATTTGGGGTAGCAATGCCTGGGGGTTTTTTTTGGCAAATCAATTATGCAGCTTTGTTAGCAAGTATTTTATTGTGCATTCTGAAACAGCTATCCCACAATTTCAGAAAAGCATGTATTTTAGTGTAAATTGTGGGTTTTTCTGCATCCCTACAAATTTTCCTAGCAGTTGTACATGCCATCCTTCTTGACCATGACTTGATATTAACAAAACCCCAAATTTTCCACTTTTTGATCAGAGTTAACAGTTATTGATAGACATTTTCAAATCTTTGACTATCTTTTTATATCCTTTCCTGGATTTATAAACTTGAAACTATTTTTTGCTTGCAGATCCTTTGTCAATTCTTTTGCTTTCCCCATGCTTCAGTAACCAACAAAGTCAATGTACCATTTCTCAAGAGCTAAGAAACTATTTATACAGACACTAAATATAACCAAAGAAGACACAGGTGTGAATACTTTAGCTTCATTGCTATCTCAACATGTATATGACAAGTTTAGACTGCATTATAAGCTCAAATATGGGTTACTGAAACTTTTGAACTGAATCATTTTATTATTTCCTTTATTGCTACGGTTTACTTCATAATTGTCTTATTCTGCAATACCTAGTAGTTTAATTTGAATCATAAATTTTAAAAAGTGTTTTGTATAATCACTCGTGTACTTTATCACAAAGGTCCATATCTTACAAATTCTGCAAGGAGTATGTAAACTAATGAGCACAACTGTATATGGTTGTAATAAAGATTTTTAAAAAATAAATATAAAATTATATCTTAGTGAAATCATTTATAATCTGTATATATAACTCATAAGTGTCAAGTAACATCAGGTCTTCAGTTTTCAGAGTAATTGAGGCCTTAAATATTCCAGCATTGAAGCCCTAGACTTAGCAATATGAAAAGCCCATGGAATAAATTTCCTTATTTTAGCCATCAATTTCCATGTAATAGATACCACATCTGAAGAAATATGGATTTATCTCAGAAGTCAAATTAATATTTGACTATTTGACAGGACAATACAAAAAGTATTTAAAATGATTATTGCCTCCTCTACACAGTTCTTGTCATTTTTTTTGTTTGTTCATGCATCACATTTAAAAACTGCCCAGGTCCGTCATAGAGCTAGTCTGGATGTTTTACAAAGTTCATGATTGTTTCCAAATACTGGGAGCATGTTCAAAATAAAGTGACTGATCTTGAGTTATATTAACCTAGAAATATCAGCTTAAAATGTGACAATACAAAATCAAATCCATAAACTTGTCAAAATATGCCAACTCTTGAATCTCAGCCGCAATGCAATTGCAGCCAGCCCATCACAAACATTCTGTTTGGTCTAATATATACACAACACATTTTATTGTAATAAATTACCTTAAAGTTAAACTAATTAAAGCATACAAAGATGATTAGAGGACTGAAGGCTAAAAAGAAAAAAGAACAGTTTCAGGAATTGAAAAGTTTAATGAAAAGAAGGGTTTAGGGGTGACACCATAGCAGTATTCCACTATTTGAGGGGCTTCCAGAAAGAAGAGGGGGTTAAAGCACCTGAGGGCAGGACAAGAAGCAATGGGCGGAAACTAATCAAGGAGAGAAGCAAGCTAGAAATAAGGAGAAATTTCCTGAAAGAACAATTAATCAGTTGCCTGTAGAAGTTTACATGGTCCAACACTGGAGGTTTTTAACAAGAGATTGGACAACCATTTGTCTGAAATGGTACAGAGTTTCCTGCTTGAGCAGGGGGTTGGACTAGAAGACCTCCAAAGTCCCTCCCAACTCTTGTTATTCTGCTATTAAAACAAACTTTTCCTGGATTACCAGGATAGGGCATTCAGGTTAATTATTCAAAAGATTACATAACAAATAATACCAGCTTCAACAACTTTTCATAAAAGGATACTTGGTTAAAAAAAAAAAAACCAACCTTTGTGTCTTAGCTTTGTTGAGCATTTTTCTCATTATATAAAAGAATTATATAAAAAAACGACCCCGCCGCTCTGGAAGAAGAATCTGCTGTGCAGCAATGGATTGCCAAAATAGGCTGCTTGTACCTAGGCAATCGAATTGGAATATTGATAAAAGACGAGTAATATCGTCAAACTGCACTTCTGGTTATATTCTTATTTATATTCTTATTTATATTCTTTTTTTAGTTATGATTGTCAATTGTTCTTCTAAAGATACGTTTCCTTAAACACGTGTCTTTTTCTTTCTGCCACTCACGCTTGCTAAAGTAACGGAAGGGGGAGTTATTCCGAAGTTCCCCCGTCTGCGGACTCCCTCTTTCTTACCGGTCCAGCCGGCTGCCGGGGCCGAGCGTGCAGGATTCGTCCTCCGCCTGTGGCGCTAAAGAGTCCCCGCCCCAGACCATAAAAGGGGCCGAAGGGAGCGAGCGTGAGCCATGGCGGCCGCCCGGCTACCCCCCACGGCCTTAAGCCTGAAGCAGGTAGGGAAGAGACCGCGGCCAGGGGGGGGAGGCAGCTCGGCCTCCTTTCGGTCTTTGCGGCCGCCTCGCTCCCGAATAGCTGCCGAAGCAGCCCTTGTTTTTTGGCCGAGGCGCCGGCAGGAACCCGGGCGAGCCTCACAGTAGAAAGAGCTCCGCTGCAATCGGAGAGTCTTGAAAAGGAGGCTCCGGGCCTGGAAGCCGCCACTCGGAAGGAAGCTTGGCAGCGCTGCGGCAGCCTCCTGGCACGCGCCCCGGTTCTGACCGGAGATTTAATTCGGGCCATTATTAGGCACCCCAGGCCGGTCGTCTGTTCGCTCCTCAGTCGCGTTTGGCCCCGGGCCCTTTTCTGATTCGGCTTATTCCTTTCCGAAACATGCACGCTCCTCTGTGACCACTGGACATGACTCTCTATGGCTATTTTGGCCTGGCCACTGGACCCACAGAATACAGTCAAAAAAGTAAAAATGGTAGTAGCGATTATATATATACTCAAAGCTCCCTCCGATGAAAGTCGTGAAGACTGACAGCTCTGAGTTAAATAAATATTCCATAAAGTGGCCTCTCCTGTGGATCTCCATACAACCTTGGTCAGGCAGATGCACAGAACTTACAAATAAATAAGTTGACGTAACATTAACATAGGAGTATAAAATATGTGGAGTATTCATGTTTAACTAAATGGATTTAATTCTAAAGTGGGCAGGTAATGGTAAATTTGATAGTTGAGAGAAACAGGTGGGTTCATGATAAAGGTATCCTTTCAAACCCTCAAGGCCACTTTTATGCTGCTGCTGAATTTGTACAGCTTATTGTAAGTGAATTGTTGTTCCATTTTTTTGCGGAAAGAGCAAATGGCAAGAGCTTTGACTTATGACAAAAAGTGAGAGAACCATTCTTTGTTTCCTTTGATGATCTGCAGTTCCTCAGAAGACAGCAGGTCCTTCAGTTATACAGAAAAATCCTCAGGACCATTCGTCAGATCCCCAACGAAGCAGATCGTCGCTACATGAGAGACTGGGCGAGAGAAGATTTCAAAAGGAATAAAGAGGCTACAGATGAGGCAAGAGAATTCTCAAAATGTGATAGACTTGAACATTACAGCTGGTAGCTGGGCCTGAACCTCTGCCATACAGCTTTGCTTAGAGCATTAGATAGGGATTGGAAAATGCATTATGGGTGCTATGCAATGTCAATCAAACATCAAGTCAAAGATTTTGGAATATTAATTCCCATTAAAAGAAGAATTTCGAAAGCTAGTTATGGTAAAGAAAAAGTGATTTCATATTTACATTCTTTTTCTGGGTTTCCAAGAGCTATTAGCTGGAGCCTGATGAAATGGCATATATACTTTGAATTTAAGAATTCTGATAATTATGAATTTAAGAATTCTGAGTCCAGGAATTAATTTCAAGTAAGAGAAGTGAACAAAGTAAATCCTGTTTAGGATTCTGTCTATGGAAAGGAGAATAATTTAAACCCTTTGCCTTGCTGAATAATGCTTCCGAATTTGAGTAGTTGTTCTGGTGAAGAAGAAAAGCCATATTTTCATGATAGTTTTTATACTACTACTTCCTTTTTTGCTTTATGCTGTCACTTCTTGTGAGATGGCTGCTCATATAAATTTGACAAATATACTTGTTTAAATTACTTTGCCTACTAAGTATAACATTTTTGTTTTATAGGATACAATTAAGATGATGATCACTCATGGCAACCTACAGCTTCAGGAGCTTGAGAGAACACTAAAATTGGCAAAATCCTAGGCTTAATTCTGCTTACAAGTCAAAACAATTTTTCATTGTAGCTAATGGCAAAGACATTAAGTGGGAAATGCCCTGCTGATAATCCAAAGATGTGCTGTGTACACATCTCAAAAGTTAGATGGAAGACCTGCTGAATACTCTTTGTCATGGTATAAATGCCATATGCCTGAAAATTAAGGTGCAATAAGAATAAAAAGACAAGCAATAACAGCAACAACTGGACAATCTATGTGAAAAGTGCAAAAGTAGAGAAAAGGAATTTGATCTTAGATTTATGAATTACACTTGTAAATACAAGAATACCATCACTTATTCAAACAATTTACTTTTACATGTCTTATGTTTACCTAGAGAGTTCCACAAAGTAAAGAACTTAATGTTTATCAGTTCTGCACAAAGCTTTGAAGGGATGATTTAATGAGATATAATATGCCTTTGAACTGAATCATTGAATTTAATCTCCAAGGTAATAAAGGTATTTCAGAGTGGCTTCAGTCAAATTTGAAGGAGGTTCTATGGACTTTCTGGCTTCGGTGTTGTATTTTTCTTCTTCTAAAAACAACTAAGTTGAAGGAGAATTGAATGTTTTCTTACGTTGACATGAGAGTTGGCCAGTGTTTATTGTATGTAAGTTGGTTTTAGCAAAATAGCCAGTAAATTTTATCTCTTTCTAGAACTATGCCTATGGAAGTAGTTCATATATTTTAGTGAACAAGTGTGGAGTGGGTCCAATATTGCTGTTACATATCTAGTTTATTTGTAAAGAGAAAAATAAAGAGATCCAGGTTTGTTACTCTTTTTTTTAAAGCAGTATATGATTTTTTTTAACAGTATGGCAAGATTCTGTCAGGGAATTACTGATTGGCTGAGCTGTAAAACTTTCGTTAGTATTGCAGTTTAGAAGCAGTAGGGCAGTGTTATAGAATTACAAAGCAACACTCAGGGTTACAATATGCAATTTGGCTTGAGTTTCAAGAGGTATAGTGGAGGCCATAAACCAGTCCAATGGTAAAGGAATCATAAAAAGACAGGATATTGATAGTAATATTAGCAAAATTATTGCAGCAAGGTTAAGCCTTTGGAGTTGCCTTAAATATATCACTTGAGTATTCTTTATTCTGGTGCAGCTGAAATTCTGCAGCCTTTGTTAGATTTCAATGCCACAAAGCATCATCCCCATTCATTACTCCTCCCTGAGAGGTGACTACAGTACTATTTTGACAGATTAGGCATAGGTCTCTGGTTTTCTGCATCCTTGAGGGCTGGGAGAATTTGCTTTTACTTCCAGATTCAAGTCTTGGCATTAGAATCAGGACTGGTTATCTTCTATTATGATTACATGCCTTCTACTACCTGAATCAAAATGTATTAAAATAACTTAAAGGAATGAAATTATTTTGTGTCACTATTTAATATTAGTAATATTCTTCTTAATCTTACCAGAATATTCTATAAATAAGAATGAAAATACTCTTTGGAAGCAGCCTTTTGTTCCAGGATTATTATAAACTCTTCTACTGGCATAAAATACTGATGTACATATTTCACTTGGCAATTAGGTATTTGTTTCAGGAAAGATAAAAGGTCATAAAAGAGTCAGTTTAGTGTAGTGGGGAAGGTGCTGGCCTAGAAATCAGGAGACCGTGAGTTCTCATCCCACCTTAGGCAGGAAAATTGACTGGGTGACTTTGGGCCAAACAATCTGCCTCAGCCCAACCCACCACACAGGATTGTTGTAGGGAAAGGAGGAGGAGGAAGTAGTGTTATGCATGTTCACCACCTTGAGTTATAAAATAATAAAGATGGCATAAAAATCAAAGAAACAACTAAAAGGTGGCTGGTAGTGGGTGTGTAGAACACCTGGATCTACTAGAATCTTGAGCTCCTATGAAAAGAATCTAGCCCATAGCACTTCGTTACCCCTCCTGATCAATGTAAGGTATATATCCATAACACAAATAAGAGCTAATAAATATTAACACAGAATTGTAGATTGATGTAAGCAACACAAGAAGAAAGGTAAGAGTAAGAGACGGCGGAGTATGATGGTTGCATCTCTACAATCAACTGGCATATATATAAGACAGCTGCAGCATCCTGGAGTCGGGATCATTATTTGCAACTTTCTGTGCCAGCTTCCAATATACGAAGTCAACGGGGGAAGCTGGATCCACTTAATTGCACGATTCAATTAACAACCATGGCAAAAAACATAAAATTGAGCACAATTCACTTAATAACAACTTGCTTCGCAACAGAAATTGTGGTCCCAGTTGTGGTCATAAGTTGAGGTTTACTTGTATTCAACTACATTACCCTTATTCTTGGCTGCACATCAGTCAGCTTTTTAGCATGAGGAGTGCAAAGCCTATTTTCAATCCCTTGCTACATTTTCCAAATTAGTACAGCAAGTCCCCCTAGTCAACACTGCAACTGAATGGTCTGGTGGTCATGATCCCCTCCAGAGACTGCAACAGATTGCCATATATAAAGTTGTTAGGGCTAGGAGTACTTGCGATTCACAAAGTCCTGTACAATGTAGAACAGATGTCAAAGTCACGTTGCCATGGCAGCGTCACATGACGTATTGTGACTTCCCCCCCCTTCGCTGGCATGGGCGTGGCCAGCATGTGACGTATCTGGCCTGAGGGCCATGAGTTTGACAGCCCTGATATAGAAGAAAATAATAGTCTTTCTAATGTTGGCCACTGTTTGCAATTTTCAAAATTCAACATCATTATTATGGTTAAGATATTGGGTAAGGAGACCTAGGTTCTAGGCCACCATCAGCCATGGAAGCTCAGTGGATGATTTTAAACCAATTGCTTTCAATTCAACCTTCTTCACAGGGTTATTATTTGTACCATTCTTGTCCAGTGTTCAGATAACCAGTGCCCAAAAACATACCCAGTGTTTAGCTCACACTATAATAAAAATACCATACTCAATACTATAAAATGCTCGAACTTAAAAAATGTTTAATATGTAATAAAACGGTTTATTATAAAATAATAAAACTTTAAAGAATTCACAAAATGGCACAGGGATTGAAAAACAAGAATAGACATTCAATCACTCACACCCAGCAGTGTACCTGAAGGGCACTGATAGGTAACAAATGCATTCTACCCAGAATTAGTATCACAACAAGCACTATTTAGAGCTAAAACAACATTTTGCCCATCATTTTATTTAGGAAAACTGGTTTCCTCGAATAATTTCATGGATACTTCCTCATCTTTAAAGGCATAAGTTCAATACGAGTGAAATCATTCATAAGTGTCCCCTGCCCTAAAATTGCTTCAGTGGAGTTTGTGAAAACAGCAATGGGCCCTTTTCTTGAGCCATGCAAGGGCTAGTTTTCCTTCTGCATTTTAGTCCTTAGCTTCTGCAGTTCCTCTTCTAAACTTTTAATGTGTTCTTTAAGGACTGTTTTATCTTCCTGAGCTTTCTGGTCAGCTTGGCAGCGAGCTTCTTCTATCTTTCTCTCATACCACTTCTCCATCTGACTTGACACAGCCTCAAAGAAGTACTGGGTAATTTCCAAAGCTTGAGATGTACCTGCCAACTGAGGACTGCCCTCCTTTCCTTCAGTGGCAGAAGCTGGGGCCTGCCCAGATGGAGCTTCTCCTGGTTGGTGGGACCTGTGCTTCAACTGACCGCTTTTACTTGGTTTCTTGGTTTGAGTCCCTTTGTCTATCAAGCAGCCGCTCTGTGATTCTGCCTTTGTACATTCAGGAGAGGCCTGCAAAACAGTTTGTACTTTTACATGCCTTAGTCTGGAAACAGAGTGTTCTACTCCTGGTGGTTCTTGCTGCAATCTGTTGAAACTTGCTTTATCCTTTGGCCTAACCACTTGAGGAGATGCTGCAGAAGGAGGAGGGACAGCACCACCCACTGACTGTTGCTCTGTTCCTGTAAATGGAAAGATGATAAATAATTGTAAGTGCTTGGAGTTAGGGAAGCTTCAGAAAGGCCCAAGCCAAACAGAATGGGAATCATAGCCCCAATACAGGATGGCAATGGATAGTTTTGGTCCAAGGTTATGAGAAGAGAGAGAAGAGAAGAGAAGAGAA
>AZIM01002413.1:80933-101952 GCA_000516915.1 Ophiophagus hannah
AAGTTACAACGGCACTGAAAAAGTGACATGGCCGTTTTTCACACTTATGACCGCTGCACCATGCCCGTGGTCACATGATCAAAATTCAAACACTTGGCAACTGGTTCATATTTATGACAGTCGCAGTGTCCCGGGATGATGTGATAATCTTTTGTGACCTTCTGACAAGCAAGATTAATGAGGAAGCCAGACTCACTTAAGAACAGTGTCACTAACTGAACAACTGCAGCAATTCACTTAACAAATGTGGNGGTTGTAAGTCAAGGACTACCTGTACACAATTGATCTCTGGACTTTATTTTCATAATTTGTTTAGCTGTTTCCACCTCCTACCCCGGTATGTATGTATGTATGTATGTATGTATTTATTTGGTGTATATCCCGCTGTTATTACTTTTATAAATACCTCAAGGCGGTGAAGATACGTAAACTCCTTCCTTTTCCTATTTTCCCCCAAATGTCAATCATGTGAGGAGGTTGGGATGAGGAAAAAGAGAGTGGCCCAAATTCATCCAGCCGATTTTCATGCCTAAGGTGGGACTACAACTCGCGATCTTCTGATTAATTTGGTCTAGTGCCTTAACCACTAGACCAAATTGGCTCCCATTATTCCCAAATAGAAGCCTCTGGTTAGGTTGTACAAAATTTATGTCATCAGGAGTGACAACCTTTGCTTTTTTGGAACATAGCATAGCATATTAGCACGGTTAGTTACAGGATTTTACTTCGTAGTCATGACTTACAGTCCAAACCACAGAATTCCATTTTAATGAAAGCTAAATGCATAGTGAGCATGGCATTTCAACTGACAATTGTGCAATACTAGTTTACCTGAGAGGGAAAACTTTCTGGCATGTTCTGACTTACTGAAAAATGTTAGTACTTATAAAAAATACTATGTATAATTAAAAAGCAAACATTAATACACAAATGAAGTGTCAGAAAATTTGTGTCTTGAATTTCATATCAAGCTATGTGGTGAAATAAAACAATAGAAATGTCTATTGTTCAGTATTCTGCTGTTAAGCACAAATAAACATTATCCTTTCATTGCAGACAGAAGCTGAGGCTGAGACATAAAAACTTTCCTACGGATAGATAATCAGGTGATTTGGAGAGTCATTTTGTGAGAATTGATTTAAAAAAAAACACACGGACGCAGTGACAATTCCTCCAGCTGTGCCTCCTTCTGTTAACATGTAGTCTTCTATTTACAACAATTGAGGCCTAAATTTATGCTGCTTAGTAAGACAGTTGTTAAGTGAGTTTTGCCCTGTTTCATGACTTTTCCTGCCATAGTTGTTAAGTGAATCACTGCAGTTGTTCAGTTAGTAACACAGTTGTTAAGTGATGAAAAAAACAGAAGTGATGAAACGGGGCTAGATTTCGGCCAACAAAGCTTGTAGAAGCCTGCAGAAGCCTTCCTCAACCTTTTGGGAGGCCGAAAAAGGCCTCAAACCGGATGAAAATCAGCTGTGAGGCACGCACATGCGCAGTGAGATAAGTTTGCCTGCAGCTCGCATGCTGGCACATATGGCTCTGCGTGCCACCTGTGGNCACGCGTGCCATAGGTTCGCCATCACGGATCTAGGTCATGGTTGTCCCAAAGATGATTTCTGAAGAACTGAAGAAGCTTCTTGGATGAGAAGAGAACATCTTCAAGGAAAAAATAAAGAAAGTCCAGTTGCCTTTTGAAAAAGCATCTCTGGGACTTATAGACATAGCTCTCTTGTGTAAAATATTCTTTCTATTCTATCCGTATCACACAAGAAATAAGCCTATTTTTCTTCTGCTATTGAAGACTTCCGTTATCTGGAAAGGAAGTCAAACCTGGAAGAAGCAATAGAGATGGCCTAGGCAGGCCTGTCAAATTGGCAGCCCGCAGGCCGGATGCATCATGAGCAGGCCATGCCCACTCCAGCTCCGGAAAGGCAAAAAACATTGCGATACATCACAGTATGTCACGTGACACGATCCAGTTTGACACCCATGGCCTAAAGCCATTCATTTTAAATCAAGGAGATGAAATCATCAAGAAAGAGGGATAAACACCCTGGTTTTGCTTCTTGACAGGGTTTAGGAAAAGAGTAATATGCTCCCCATTTTTCTCAAAGATGAGGAAATATCAGTTGTAGAAGAGAATATCAGTTGCACAAACTTTCAAAAGTGCAACCCATAACCATGGTAGAATTAAAATAGGTAAAAGAGAAATGGAAAGAAAATTATCTGCTTGAACATTGGATGCTATGGAAGATTGACTGAAGCCAGAAACTAAAGAAAAATAGTTGGAGTAAAGCAAGAATTACCTGGAATGGGAAAATGAATTGCCTCATAAGGTAGTTCTTATTTAGGGACCACAATTGGGATTGGCAACTCTGTCATTAAGCAAAGCAGTCACTAAGTGACACCATGTCTGAGCTTAAGATCTTACTTCATATTTTCCTTTACTTTACAAACCTGTGAAGGTTGTAAATGTGAGGTTTGATCGTAAACTTAGTTTTTCATCAGTGTTGTTACTGAAAACAGTCGCCATACAAGGCAGTCGCTAAATGAGGACTACCCATAGTTTGCAAAGTCATAGCTGTGAAAACACAAATATGTCTTTAAATTTGTATTAGATTAGAAGATACTGTTTGTGTATCATGAACTTATAGAGGAAACCAACATTTGTCCCAATGCAAGAATCCACATTAATGACAATCAACTAACACAGCTGAATTACCAGGCATAACTTCAAATGTTCCAGAAACTTCAAATGTTCCAGAAAACTGGATGAACTGAAAAGGAAGCTATTTAAGTTGGCAAACTGCAATACGTAGTATTACATAGTGATAAAAGGCAGTTGTTGCATGACCTGTTCAAAAATTTTAGTCAGCAATGGAATTTTAAATATCCACAATTTTCTTGGGACTTTAAGCATCTTCATACCATCAATAGTTCCTCAGCACTAACATGAAAATGAACTATGTAATACTGAGGAGGTTTGGCATGTTTTTCAGAAGTATATGACACATACGCCACCAGAGATTAACTGAAAGAGACACTTGTCAATAGAAATGTTTAGGGTAGTCCTACTTCTAACAACTATAGGGTTCAGAACAAGCTTAAGTCTATGCCTGAACCTGCAGAACACTTATTATGAAGTGTTTACCAGATTATGCATACTTGAATTATCATTAAATCTAAACTTTCACCCTAGATTTCTTCAACCTGGCTTGATTTAATGATCTCCAGTCAAGAAAAGAAATGGCAGAAATCTTTTTTCAATTTGGCAAGCCAAGACCATGATATTATTATTGTTTGAGAGTCTACATGGTTAGTGGTTGCTTCACCAAATAAGAATTCCCAAATGCCATAATGTTAAAAACATATAACTCAGTTTTTTAAAAATAAAGATTAGACTCTATGAACGAAAAAGAAGAAGCAGACAATCTAATTTTTATTCATTTCTCCCTCTTTGCAAAGTTTTCTGTCCTTTTGAAAATCTGCTTCAGAAGCTTGGGGAATTTCCAGAGTGCTGTTGGAGATGGTGCCAGGGTGCTCCAGGGGAAGATAAAGCTGGCAAAAAAATAAAATAAAATAAAAGCATTTCCATCACCATCATCAAGAGGATTATAAGCAGAAATGGGACTCCCGGGGAAGAAAGCTCTGTGAAAAGCAGAACTGATAACTATGGCAGAATGAAGAGATAGAGAGTCATTCCTCTCCAAATAAGAAAACATGAGATCACCCACAAGTACTCCAGACAGCTGCTCTTCATGAGGAGACTTTATTACACACAAGGCTAATGGAAAGACTGTAGTAGCGGCAATTGCCCAAGACTGAAGGCTACAGGCCTCTACTTCAGGCCCAGCTTAGGCACTGCTACAGAGTACTGCTGTGTGGGGTGGCCTACATCAGGGGGCAGATAGGTGGCATTTCTCAATGGCAGAAGCACTGGGGCTAAAGTCAAGGCCTAACGTGGTGGCAGCTGATTGAGACTGCTGAAGGCCCCAGGCCTCTACTTCAGACCCACAGCACTGCGGCCAAGTGCCACTGTTCAGAGTAGCCTAGAGAGAAGTAGAGATGGATTTGGGGGGAAGTTGCAGAACCCCCACAGTAATAAGCGTGGACACACTACCAAGCAGCCTAATTTCTATCATGACCACCGGGCACTGCAACAACCCTAATTTTGGATACGGGTTGTTAATTCCCTTTGTTCAGCAATGTCCTAATTTTGAAGTCAGTGAATGAATGGTCATAAGTCAAGGACTACCTGTATTTGTTCAGAATGTCCACTAAGTGTAATTGGACTTCTTTGAAAGTGTGCTATAGGATGGCAACTTCTATGTATCACCTGCTCCAAAGGCAATAAAGTTTGGAAGATTTGCCAAAAGAAAATCATGTAAGCGATAATCAGGTAGATTTACAGATCAACCTGTCCGGTCATAAGACTAAACTAGCCTTCTCCAAGTTTGGTACCTTCCTGTTGCATGACTTCAACTTTGGAAAATATGAGAGTCCCAGACTACCAATCTGTAGGACTTTCAGGTAAAAATATGTGATACCATTCCATGGTGGAAGCCTTGTGCCCTCAGCTTTCAATTGCTTTAAACTCTTAGCTATGGTTAGTCTTTCCTACACTCTGGGAAAACAAGCTATTAAGTTTATGCAAAATTTGGACATTATAATCAACTGAAATTTGTTATGACGAGATGTGAACATTTCCAATTGCTCCTTGAATACAAACTTCAGTGGGGCGTCCAAGGCTTGTTCGCATAATACAAAATTCTTGTACTGTATACAAAAGCGTGGTATTACAACCAAGTGAAGCTCTCAGGTGTGAGAAGACGTTCTCAGGTAGCAGGTGTCAATAGCAGCGGTTTCCCAGCAATTCCTTGCAGGTCTCCTCAGACATTTTACACGAGGAGAATGTAACCTGACCTTTCTTAGTTTTCTCCTTGCCTATGTTGTGGCAAAGGATATCATTCTGTCACCAGCGCTGACAGATTTCTTCCACCAGAGGTCAGAGGTTATAAAGTCTTTTTGTTTTCTTTTCTTTTCCTACCAGCTTGGCAGCAGGACACTTGGCATTGCGCCCCTCTTCTACAGACACATATTATAAATTCACTTCCCAGACTCTTCTGTTTAAAGTCAATGTCTTACAAAGAAGATTTAATCTTTTGGGGGGTGGGGACGGGGAGGTTGGTTTAGCCATCTCACTGATGGACAGAGACTTTCATGGTAGGGCAGAACTAGGTGTACTTTTGAAGGCAGGGGGCTCAAACACTGTCCTTAGAAGGAAGCTCAGATTAGGTGGGACCCTCAGGTTAGAAAAAAAAGGTTGATAACAAAAGGAAAATAATTGAATTATATAAAGTCATGCATAGCATGGAGACAGCAGCTAATCTGCCTTCCCCGATTGACTTTGCTTGTTGGAAGTCAGCCAGGAAGGTTGTAACTAATGATCACATGACCCCAGGACACTGCAACCACCATAAATACATGCCTGTTGCCAAGCATCTGAATTTTGATTTAAGTGACTGTGGGGATGCTATAACGGTTGTAAATGTGAGGACCAGTTGTAAGCCACTTTTTCAGTGCCTTTTTAACCCTGAACGGCCACTAAATGAATGGCTGTAAGTCAAGGACTACTGTACTTCTTCACCCAGCACATAACTAACTTGGGGAATTCATTACTGCAAAGATATAGGGATGGCCAAAGACTTGTTGGTGTTGTGGTGGTTATGGTGTTGTGTTAGGTCTGGGGAGATCCAGGTTCAAGACTGCTCTCAGCCATGGAAATTCATTGAGCGATTTGGGGGCGGAGTTGCAAGAGAACATCAGGCAGGAAAAGATGCCTCCATCTCCTGCTTAGGAGCACTCTAGAAGGAACTGATTTGGCCACTGTAAGAAACAAAATGCTGGATTAAAATGGACCTTGATCTGATCCAGCAGGCCAATTCTTACGTCCTTTCCTAGGCCAGTTTTAAAAAGAACCGGTTAAAAGAGCAGAAGTTTGCCATTTAAAGGATGAAAAAGTCTAATGAAATTCTATTAGAAATGTATCTGATATATCTTGGGTTAAAGACACTTTATTCCAATACTTAACAAAAAGTACCAAATAAAATGGTATGTTGTTTTTATTTATATTAATCGCATGGAATATCTCCCTTGCTTCTGGAATCACCCTATTTATAAAAAGTCATTTGGCTGCTCTCATGGAAAGTAAGCAAAGAACTCCATGCAAATTGAATTCACTCCCACAGAAACAAAACATTTCCAGATTTAGCAAAAAAAAAACAAAAAAACAACTGCCATTCAGATCACATATAAAATAAAATTATTTACCAGTCTCCTTTTTATACAGTATTTCAGTAGGGAAGATTTTTAGTTCCTGAGCATAGACAGTGTGGTAAGGAAAGGAGCATGGGGTACCTTAGGGCAGTGGCCCCCAACCTTTTGGGCACCAGAGACTGGTTCCGTGGGAAGAGATTTTTCCATGGACCGGAGGGAGTGTGGTTTTGCATGTTGCCTGAATCCCACAGATGGGGCGTCACTTATTTGCGTGGCCCGGTTTCTAGCATGCCGCGCGGCCTGGTGCCGATCAACAGACTGGGGATTGGGAACCCCTACCTTAGGTGGCTGGGGCGGCCTTGGCACAGGCCACATACAAGTGTCTCTCAATTCAAGGGCTGAAAATCCTCCTTGGATTTCGACAGGAGGATTTTCAGCTCCTGATCTGAGCCTCCTAGGGTTTCCCCCACCCGCCATGAGGCACCTCCTTACCTGGGACTCCATCTGCTTAGCAACTCACACAATCACTAAAGAATCACAATCAGGTGTGCTGGCATTGCAGTCATTGAGCAAAGCACTCATGTGACATCTCACTTAGCAACTGCTTTGCTCAACAACCGAGGTTCCAGTCCAATTGTGGTTGTAAGTCGAAGTACTGAGCTGACTAGCATATGAAGCAGAACATCTAAAGGATCGTCCTGTTTTAAAATAGAACTACAACAATTACCTGTTTTTATCATTCTTGGCATCCCCTGCTAAACATTGATGGAACCAACTGTTCTGCCCTTTATTTTCCAGCTTTGCAACTATAGTGACTGGGTAAGTTGGCACCTTGACTCTTGTATGGGTATAAATTATGCACTGCACACCTTACAATTACTGTGATTGGTTGTTATTGAAGTATAAAGCTAACTGCAATGAAACCAACAAATGCAGAAGTGTCTGTGCCAGCCTCCAGCCATTATTCCAAACAATTCCAGGAAGCTGGAGGTTCCAAAAGTTGATTTTAAAACTTCAACTGAATCAAATACAAAAAAAGGTTTAATGAGTTATTTCAAAGAACTCTGATACATCCTGTCTGTAAACCGATTCTTGATCCACCATACAGTTCATTTTATTTTCCTAAACTGGGACAGGCTTCCCGCAGCTTGCACTTACAATGACATTTCAACGTGGTACTTTACTCCAAGGTAAACATAGACATACTGCTAAATATGTTCACTTAACAATGAGCTGCAGTCAATTATCGCTTACTAGTAAGTTTATTTATATAATACTGAGGAATACAAACACATTTTTGTTTGCCTTCTGGTTTTTCTTTTTTAGATACACACCTACTACTTTAATGTCTACAAATCTGAGCAGTGAGGCACCAGCCCCAAGAAATTATCAGAAGAAGCAGAATACACATATGTAAATAAAGGAAGGAAGGAAAGAAGATGAAGAAACACAAGAAAAGAGAGAGGAAAATATCTGCACTGGCAGATAGTGGAAGCCATTTATTCTTAAATTTATAGATAGGTGAGCCCTTCTGAAAGTACCATCAGTTCTTCTCTCTCTTTTTTAGGACATTAAGACTGTCAGTGTTGTCAGAATGTGGTTCCCAGATCTAAATAACTCAGAATTGTTTTGCTCAGAAGAAGAAACTATGTGCAACTCTGCATTCCTATCTTTCCCTGATCATTGTGGTATCTGGAGTGGAAGCACAGAAACCCAGCAATTAAGTCAGATCACAGCTATCTGTCCCAGTTTACAGGATGAGATTCTGGCAGAATAGAGTCAGTGAGGAATTGCTCCTCGGTTCTGTCTCTTTGAACAACCTCAGAGGAATAAATCTTTCTCCCTAGAGATGGAGACAACTGGAGGGTTGGGGGCTTTTTATTTTTTATATAGTATTCCCCCATTTTTAAGCTTCATGGCTGCAAAAAAACCTTATCTAAAGCTAAATTTTGATGGTGCTTGGAATCACTCAATGGACTAGTTCGAGGTTTTGTAAGTCTAATTCGCTGCTTTAAAATCTTCACTTGGAGAAATTAGTAGAATGGAGCACAATGTACAATACACTAGAAGCATTCAACATGTTCTCAGCCATTTGGAAATACGGAATACATGACATAGCACTTGCTTGTTCCCCCCCAAAATGCTTTCCTCCTTCTAAAGTGTATTTATCTCCATTTCCCTGTCTTAGGAAGCCCAAAGGACTGTGGTTCAATTTGCCCCCAGCCCTCACTTCACAGCAATTAATCTTGCCAACACAAATGCAAAATCCGCTTTGAAAACTCTGCACATTATTAGCCGAAGCTTTTTGCTCCTTCCCCTTTCAGAGGAGGGGGGCGGAAACAACAGAAGAGAAGGAAAATTATTTGACACCTAAATGCAACTGCAGAATGAAAAGAAACACAAACACACATACACACACACACACACACTCACACATTCATCCATACCGGTCTCTGGAACAATTACACTTTCAAAAGCCAGAAGACATTTATCACAGAGGGGAAAAAATACTTTGGGAGTGAGGTTAGATCTCAATGAATTTGTAAGGAGTTTTTTTTTTCTCTCTCTTGTTACCTTGGTAACGGCTACCTTGGCACCCTTGTTGATAAGCTGCACCACATTATCCACTTGCCCTTTGTACGCAGCTATGAGAAGGCGTTCTGAAAGGACGGCGACCACATCCTGCTGGCTCATGAATTAGGGAAGAATGGCTTTGGGAACAAGCTTCTTCGATCCAAAAAACAAAAGATTCACATCAGTCCAACTGCCGGGCACAGAGGGACCCCAGCATGGGAGAAGGTTGGTCTGTTGCTAAGCCATCTTCTGCATCTGTGGATCGGAGCAGCTGGAAAGGAGAAACAACATACACAGTCAGGCATATCTTGTAAACAAAAGAGAGTAGTAGCAATTCCTTTACCCCCCCCCCCAAAACAAAATTGTGAAAAGGAGTGGGAAAGTAATTTGTAAAGATTACGAAGCTAGAAACCGAACACAGCCAAACCTATGGGGATTGGGAAAGAGAAATATTTTTGATCCACCGATCAGCAATTCACACATTTAGTAAGAATTACACAGTACATTCTAATCTCTGGATGTATATAGACCACAGACCCAGCACCTTTTGGTAACCCACCTCTATTTTGTAGGCCCTTCAGGAGGTAGGTCTATTTGCAAGACTGACACCTCTTCACAGCCTTTCTGTTACAAGATAGCAGTGCTGAATCTCCTTCTCTTACTGAGATGCTCACTTTCACAAAATACTACCTCCAGTGTGGGTGTGTATCCACCAGTCACCCATGTTCACATTTCTTCCAGCTATAATTTTGTGAGTTTTAGGCATATCATAAATCCAACTCGGACTGTGCTCTTGAACAGCTCAGCTCACTGTGTGTCTCGTAACTGTCAGACTTCATCCTTCAAGGAGCAAAGCTTTAAAGAGCAAAAAAACCACTGAAAGATGCTTCACACAAGAAAACTAAACTATGTGGGGTCCTTGGTGCTCTCTGAGCTTGCTTTGTTTTCTTGCAGATGTTTCAATACCTAACCCTAACTAGGTAACATCATCAGTGCTAGTCCTGATGATGATACCTAGTTTGGATAATGAAATGTCTTCAAGAAAACAAGCAAGCTCAGAGAGCAACAAGGATCTCTCATTTCAACCCTGAGCTACAAATATTCTCCTTTATTGATCCTCTAAACTACTTCTCCCACCTATTTGTGCATGTGAAAAGTACATTCTTAACTCAGATCAAAAAGTGTCCTTTCCGATTAACAAAAATGCCACCTTCTTTGGTGGAACATTTCATGTCCAGATTGCTCATGCACCAAATTAAAATGAGAGAACACTCTGTACCACTTCAAAGTAGACAGACCACATTTTTATATTCCTCTTCTTAAACCGAAAGAGGGGGAAAGTGCATTTTGCTATCAAAAACTAGCCAAAAAAACAACAACAGGTAAGGTAGAACATTTTTTCCCTGATATTACACAGCTCTTAAAACTTTCTGGGATTACTTTTCTTTTATAGTGAGAACATTAAAACAATAGTCACAAAACAGGCTTTGTCACAGGTGAATAAGTTTCTTATAAGCTTGCCATATTGTGTGTGTTTGCCACTTAGAATTATTTACAAAAATAATAAAGGCAGGATATCAGTAAAATAAGTAAATAAATAAAAATAAGTGAAGTCCATAATCTTGACCCAAATCAAGCAGTCTTCCAGGAAATGTCAAGGAAACCCATCCAGAAATAAAGAGGATATTTAAATTCGCATTTGTCTATCCTGCAAAATAGTAAAAAGACTATCTAACCTTCCCTCTCTTAAGCTGGCTAGTTTTCTTGAAGTAAAAATGCTAAGGTTTTTTTTCCTATTTTATTATTGGCAGCTTATGTCTGTTTGTATCTGCAAATTTTCTGCTGGTGATAATTGGGGGTTTGAACTAGGAAAAACTACTCCAAACTACTTATTCTAAACTACTTATTAACACATTCCAAAACTACATCCAGAAGCCAGCCTCACCACTCTAAAACTTGCTCTTACCATAGTGTGCCTTTATCACACATCCAGAACAGCTCCTTATCGCATTGCTGCTTATACAACTTGCAGCATACCAAGGGCTGTGATTGGTAACTTTCTCAAATGAATTTCCTGTCTTGATCAACTTCATCCAAAACATCAAAACTCTGGTTTCTATTTCCCATTACAGCTTTAACTGGTGAACTTAAAACGAAAACAAAAAGTTTGTGATTATTGGTCAACGAAAGGGCAGCAATGAAAGGATTTTTTTTTTGGTATCTCTTGGCTGCCATCTACTTGCTGTCTGAAACTGAGTGCCAAGGAAAACCAAAATGCAGCCAGCAGATAAATTTATAGGAGTTGGCAAAAAGGGACTGGTATGAGAGCTTTGCCCTGCCAATGTTACATGAAAAAAAGATATGAGGACTAAAGGCTTTCCAAGCAAAGAGACTCACCATGCAGCATATGCACAAGATCAAGCCTTTTCAATTATATGCTATATGCCAGAAATGGAGTAATTAATTTCAGGGCTTCACAATCATTTTCGAAAGGGAAACAAAATGAAAAAGTGGCTGCAGAAGTTCAAAATTGCCTCACATGTCATTATTTCTCCTTGCCTGTTTACTAAGTCTCTTACAAATTTACATATATTTACTTATTCATTTTCTCATTTAAAAGACTCACTATATATAACCTAACTCTGGGCAGCTTTTATGATTGAAACATAATTTGTTGTTGTTGTTAGTTGCGAAGTCGTATCTGACCCATCGCGACCCCATGGACAACATTCCTCCAGGCCTTCCTGGAGATCAACCCTGACTGCTCTTTAGAAGGCCAGATGCTGAAGATGAAGTTCAAATACTTTGGCCACTTAATAAGAAGGAAGGACTCACTGGAGAAGAGCCTAATGCTGGGAAAGATTTAGGGCAAAAGAAGAACAGGAGAAGAGAGAATGAGGTGGTTGGATGGAATCACTGACGCAGTACGCATGAGCTTAAATGGACTCCAGAAACTGGTTCCATCTCATACAGTTCTTCCAAATGTGATAACCTGGAAAAGAGCTGGAAACCAACAGATCTCATGCAGCAATATATGTTTGGGTGAAATATGGCAAACCATGGGGGTGCCAAAACTGAGTGCACCACTGCATTCCTGCATAATTGCAACTTCCAGATGGTCTCCAAGGATATCCCCATGTAGAACTCATTGAGATAATGCAGTCAGGAACTAACCAAGGCATGAGTAACTGTGAGCAAAGCCACTGGTCCAGGAATAGGCACAACTGGTACACAAGATGGATCTATGCAAAAGCCCCCTAGCCACATCTGCCACCTGCTCCCCAAATGGCCACCATTAATCCAGAAGGACACCCAAATTGTACACCAGATCTGCTGGGGTCAGCTTTGCCTGATCTCAAAATAGCAGGCAGGGTTGGATCTGGTAAATATTTGATAGAAATCTATCTGGAAATCCCAAAATTGTGGGCTAGATTGGGAAGCTGGCAAACCATCTCAGAAAACTGTGGGGTCCTCTTGGTGCTTTCTGAGCTTTGTCGTCTTCTATCAGCATCTCAGAAAAAGCCAGTGATAAACCACTCTTGCACTGTTGCCAAGGGAACTATGCAGATGTGTCCATCAACCACGAAGGAGTGTATTCCATTCTAAAGAGGCTTTATGCGTAGCTGACAAAACAGATGAGAATTTCAGACTCCTAGCAAGGAGGGAAAGCTGAAATCCACTTCTAAATAACGAATTCCAAGAACGGTCCTGGATGACTCATTCACTGCTGCTCTACAGTTGAAGAATAACATCCCCCCCCCAAAAGAGATATCTGAAAACAAACAATGTTAGTCTGCTTCAAAGATAAATAAGCAACTGGCAGTTTTCGGTACTTTTGAATAATGACTGCATAACATGGACCACACTTTATGTAACTGGATAATTTGAGCTTTTGGGCAGAAAAGCTTTTTAACTTCTCCTGTCTCCTGTGCATAAACCAGCTGTAAATGAAATAAAATGTTTGGATTTCAACTCCTTTTACCAGTTAAGTCACGGGTACCCAACCTCCGGTCTGTGAACCAGTACTGGGCCGCGGCATGCCAGAAACCGGTCTGTGCAAACAAGTAAAGGCCCATCCGCAGGATGCAGGCAGCACACAAAACCACACTCTCTCCGGTCCCCAGAAAACCTTGCCTCCACGGAATCAGTCCCTGGTGCCCAAAGGGTTCAGGGGCTAGTGACTTAAGTCACAGTGATGGTCGGGTGTCCTGTCTGGACAGCTATTAATTTGGGCCCCAACTGGTGGATTTCCCCTTTTCTTTCCCCTTTTCGCCCTGGCCTGGAAAGTAAATCTCAACTGCTCTCTTGGTCTTTTAAGAACTGGTTAAAAAGATAATTCTTCCTGCCGTCATTTGGACTAAAAGGGAAAACGCAGAGCTGTTATTGGCTTCTCCAATTAAAAGCAAAACTATGGCAAGCATTTCATTGCTCCTTTGTTGAACCTGTTTTTAAAAAGCAAATAGACCATGGTCCAAGATGAGGCGACTCTCGAAGGCAGAGATTGGGAAGGGAAGGCTCAACAGAGCACCCACCAACCAACTTGATCAGAAGGATCTATACAGAACAGACTGAAGGGCAGCAAGCAAATTAGATTGCCTTGCTTGGGCCAGCAGAAGGAGGAAAATACTCCTTTGATGCAGAGCGAGAAAGCTCAGATGGAGGTTGCTTTCCTACCAGGATAGAGATGATTTGAGGGCACCAACATCACCTGTTCCTTCCCTTCCATAACAGGTGCTGGCCTGTTCTCTCACACCGGGGCAAGCAGGAAGTATACACATCAGTCTTTTATGTACTCATTAGTAAGGTGACCAACTGTCCTCCTTTAGGGAAGACAGTCCTTCTTTTGTAAGTTCTGTCTTCTCTCGAAAAGTGTCCTCCTACATGTCCTCCTTTTTGATATTTGAAGACTAATCTGTAAATCTCCTTATTTGATCAATGCCAATCCAATCCGTTGTGTGTGATGTGACGTATTTGTATTTGACATGACGATTCGTCAAGGCTCAGTACAGTGTGGTGAGACGCGATTATGAGACGCATGCGCTCCACAGGAGAATTGTTTTGAGAGAGTGTGCCGCACGCAAGAATGCGCTGCACGCAAGTGGCTTTGTTTTTTTTTCTTCAATTTATTTGTGTCCTCCTCATTGTAAAAAAGTTGGTCACCTTATCATTAGGCTACAAGCACTCATGAGTTGGTCAAAGCACATTCATGACAAATGTTCAGATAGCTCTATTTAGCACCCACACCTGGGACCAGCAATCATTAAGCCAAGTAGTCACTAAGTGAGACCGTGAGTGTGCTTATGATATTATTTCAGCTTTCTTTTGCTTTATGAAACATTCCTTTGCTTTTAGAAACATTTCCCCCAAAGGTCTGTGATAGCATCTCCCAATAAAAGCATATTCACACATAAACCTAAGATACAATGCATTTAACCATGATTTAGTGACTAAGCCTCAGCTGCCTGACTTTACACAACATATACTAAGTTTGCAAACGTAAGCTAAGGTTTGCAAACCACAATGGTTGGGCACATACGACACACTGTGCCACAATTCTCAGGCATCCTCATTTGGCCGGCTCAACCTGGCTGAAGTTTGCCAGTCATTCAATGCTGGTTAAGAATTATTATCGCATGCTAGACCAACAAGGCACTATAGACAGCAGCGTGCTCTCTGACCATAAATCTTCAAGAATATGTTCTTAATTCACCAGTATCTGTTTTTACCATATGCAAGCATCAATCTTTGTAGAATAATATAACCAGTGCTGCCAAGAAAATTAATATATTTTAGAACTATCTGTTGCTTAATTTTTCAATGTCAAGGATTTCATTTTTTTTAACGAAAGAACATTATGTTTAATGAAAGAACATTATGCCCATCCAGTTAGATGGGCTATGCAGCTTCATCTAGCCAATGTGGTAATTAAATGGTGAACCTTTGAAAGCAGATACACTGGTGTGCCCAAATCATTTACTTCATCTCCAAAACAGATTTTAAATTAAGCACGCTTCCCAAATCAATTTGTCAAACATTTCTGTAAAAAAAAAAGCTTGTTATTATAAACAAAAGAAAATGGCATTTACATTTACAGGTGTATCCAATGGGCTCCATGTGGCTCTAAACAGCTAGCAATGCTGCCCCATAAGATCATAAACTTTTAACATTATGTGATTTTTAGAAAGAGTTGCTATATTAAATATTTTACATGTTGCCCAAATTTTACAAAACATTTCATGAGAAGCAACATTGATTATTCGCTTGATATTGTGCGGCATGACTTTCAGATGAGATGAACTTATAAGATTTTGTGTAACATTAGTAAAGAAGATGGATTGAAGTTGCAGAGGGCCCTGGGGGAAATGTGTTATCTGGATTCTTTTTACTCAGGTTTCAGACTGGATATAGTATTGTCATGCCTCTGTCGGAATCTGATTCCAAGGGGGAGGCTGAGCAGCTGACAGGGAGTGGGAGTGTGGTTCCATTGGCTGTGGAAGAAACGGGGGAAGGGCAAAGTCNTCCGTTGGCTGTGGAAGAAACTGGGGAAAGGCAAAGTCCGGTTGGGCAGAGCAGGGGAGAGGTAGAGCAAGGCAGAGGGAATTCAGAGGAAGATCTAGGCCCACCCCCTCTTCATCTTAGGGCATGCAGAGAGGAACAGAGCAGGGAGCAACATGAGTTGCATGGCTTATGGGGGAGGAAAGGGCCTTGATTCCCTTCATTAGCTTAAAAAGGGAGGTTGCGCACAGTAACTTGTTGGAAGCAAATCATGAGCTATCTGTTATTGTTGAGGCTTATCTGAGTTCCTGGCGTCTTCCCAACTGTGTGTGTTTTGCTGGGCTTTCAAGTTTGCAATTCCTTCTCCTGCCCCGTCAAGTTAATTACTGCAGCGTGGTTTGTGTGGATTTTTATTTACAGTTTGTATGTACTTTGTTTTCGGCTAAAGACTGTTCTTGGGAGAGTTTTTTCTCCAGCCGAAGGTAACCTGGGCATTGGGGGCAAAGTTGGAGGTATTAAAGGGACTCTTCTTACTTATGTGACTGTGTTACCTTTGTACCATGTCCCGGGTCATCACAGTACAGAGGTGGCATTGATTGCATTTGTAGATAACCTTTAGTAGAACTAGAATGGGACGATGCATCCATCCTGCCTTTCTTGATCTTTCAATGGTTTTCAATGTGATCAATCACGGTATCCTTCTGGACCATATTTCAAGGTTAATACTGTTTGTCAAATGTTTAAAAAAGTGACTGCATTGTGATGTCCCACTTATGCACAATTAAACTAAACTTGGTAGTTGGAAAAGCATTCCAGCAGAAGCGATGGCAATCCACTTCCAAACAGTTGCCAAGGTATTTGTAGGGATGTGTTCATGAACTCACCAAGCTAGATACAAAGAATTTACTTTAATAAAGACATATGACTGCCTACATTTTGGGTGAGCTTCGACACATTTCTCAAAACATGCCACTGTTCATTTTGGATATGTGGGATGGTCTAGTTCTTTTGCTAAACTAATCTGTTTGATACTAGTTAAATACAGTAACTCTCTTTATATTTGGAAATAGCTTTCCATTTTTCTCTTTTCTTAACATATGGATGTGTGCTTATTGGGGTGACTTTTGTCTTAGACATGAGGTAAATAATGGAGCAAATGAGGGTACCAGTTAGCCATTGCCCTTGGATTCCTGCCAACCTCTCCCCAGGCTGCTTAGCATAAGAAAGAGAGAAACAAGAAAAAAAAGATCAACATAACATCCAGGGGTGGGATTCAACCGGTGTTACTATCGGTTCGGTCAGAGTGCATTTTGCGTGTAAAACAATTGCAAAAAACATCAGCTGTGCCGCCCGGACAGCTGACAAGCACTGCGCGTGGGTGCGCAGAGTTTGATAATCCTCTTTTTCTTGCTTTTTCAACCTCCGCTGTGCCACACAAAGCAGCTGAGGTTGAAAAAACAGGAAATAAAGGACAGCCAAGANAAAGCCCGGGTGGGCGGGCGGGCCAAAAAGATGACCAAAAGGTCGTCATAGCGAACCGGTTTGGTGTCTGCCGCTCTTCAGAGCTACCGGTTCTATAGAACAGGGCTGAACCAGTAGCATCCCACCCCTGATAACATCAGAAGATCTTTGTGTTTGTTAGCTCAGAAAGTTCACATTTCTGCCTTTACTACAGAGACCTGTAATTCCTGCTTTGATAGATAATAACATGCACCAGCAGATGCTTACTAAGCTTTCCGGAGCTGATATCCAATATAAAGCCGTCTTCGGCTCAACAAAAGTCTTGGGCATTTTGTTGCATAATTTCCATTGCAAAGAAGTGGGATTAATATTAAATGTACATGTCTGCTTTAGCAACACTTACGTAAGTGAAATTGACCAATAATTGTTGTAGAAAGTAAATACAGTAAGACATTTTTTGAGTTTCGGACCGCATATGAAAGGGAGGATTTGCGATATTTTAACAAGCAGAATATTAATATTAGACATGTATCATGCTATCAACATAAGAAATAATAATAATTAACCAACAATTGTTGCAGAAAGTAAATACGGTAGAGATTTTTTGAGTTTGGGACCACCCATGAAAGGGAGGATATGAGATATTTAAGAAGAGGAATATTAATATTAGACCTGTATCATGCTATCAACATAAGAAATAACACTTTAACTGCACGCCAACAAACTACAACTAATTGGAATTAATTTTGAATCAATCAATCAAATATCCAATTAAAATGGTTATTTCGCGTCTAGAAGATAGAAGAAATCAAGTAGACGAGCCACATTCTTTCTCTTCTATAATGAAGATTACACACTTCAAAAATAAACATTCAATAAACTAATTGCTTCATATGTGAAACAGAAATATTCTCCACTGTATTTAGTTAAGCTTACTGTCAAGTAATTGTAGGAAAATTGCCAGCTAAAAGGATTATATAAATGATATGATTCTTTTTGTTTTTTAACACTCATATTACAGTAATATTATGTAATATTATTGCATAATCTATGAGTTGAATCCTTAAGTTCCACACAAAAACTCAGAAACAACCAAATTCAAATAATAATATTAATGTGATTGTATGACAATATAATCAAATGTATGTTTTGCTTACAGGGAGAGTCAAGATAGAAATGCCTTCCATTTTTATGTGAAATTTCAATATATATGAGAATTACATACAGGTAGTCCTCAACTTACAACNNTTCATTTAGTGACCGTTCAAAGTTATAAGGGCACTGAAAAATGTGAGTTATGACCATTTTTCACACTTACATCTGTTGCAGTATCTCCATGGTCTCATGATCCAAATTCAGATGTTTGGGCAACTGATTCACATTTATGACCGTCGCAATGTCCTGGGATAATATGATCACTTTTTGCGATCTTCTGACAAGCAAAGTCAATGTGGAACCCAGATTCACTTATTAACAAATGCAATCATTCACTTCACAACTTCTGGCAAGAAAAGTTGTAAAATGGGGCAAACTCACTTAAACAAATGTTTCACTTAGCAAAATTTTGGGCTCAATTGTGGTCGTAACTCGAGGACTACCTGTACTACATATGTACATATAATCTGTAATTACAAATTAGAATTGCTTATGTTTATGATAATGGAAGAAAAAGTGAAGTCGAAAGTTATTTTATTTTCAAAAAAGGCATGCTAATCCATGATACCTGGCAAGAAGGACTTCATTATTAAATTATTTTTGAAGATTTTAAAAGCGTTCAAGTAAACTTTTTCCATCAAAGCATAAGAAAACTGAGCAGTTCTTTTATCCTAGTTTTTAGTTTTCTTCTCACATGCACATTGAAGGTTCAAGTTCCTATTGGGTTGCAGATTAGGTTAAAATAAGCATTTATTAGAAAGAAAAGAGGTTTCAAAAAAGAAGCAAAATCGATAAGAAGTTCAGGTTTCAAGGACTGTCTCTGATATAAAAATAGATCACAGTGCGCTGCAATAATCCACGGTCTGAAAAGCTAAGGCTCTTTTTTAAATGAGAAGAAAATATATGGAGACTTAGGAGCAGCACCCTGTTTGACTATGATAATCACTGAGTGATTTAGAGCAAGTTGTTAATTCTCAGTCTAGCTTACTTCACAGACTTGCTATTTTGGGGAGAATATTAACGGAGGGTTTTTGTGTGTGTATATAACATTGATCTTGTAGTAGAAAATCAGAATATAAATTGAACGAATGAATGTATTTAATAGTGCAGGGGTGTCAAACTCATGGCCCACGGGCCAGATACATCACATGCTGGCCACACCCACAACATTTTAGCAAAGGGGGAAAGTTGTGCTACATCACATGGCGACGTGACACTGCAAGTTTGACACCCCTGCGCTACCATTAATGGTAATAAACTGTATAAAAACTAACATAATTAAATACAAATAAACACAAAATATCCATTGCTTATCTTGTTTTCAAGATGCAGAAAAGGGAGGCAAAGGGACATTCAAAGAAAACAAGAGAGTGAATATTTGGGGGGGGGAATGCCATTTGTCAGGATATTAGATAAAACGTTTTTCATAGTGAAATGAAGTTTTGCCAAATGCATCTTGTGTCAGCTTTAAAGGTTGGCTGGAATGAATAAACGGATATACATATCTTATTATACATGTAAAGAAGCAGCCCTTGAGAATTCTAGAGCCTTAGCAAGATATTAAAATCACGGAGTCCTAGATTCTTGAAAAATCCTACATTCTTCATCATTGCACTTTCCTTGGCCTATGGATTTTCATGACTCCCTTAGGGGCACTTTTTCCAAAGACCGAGCTCCAATCTTCAGATAGTATATTGGTTGGAATGTGCCAAGAATCAATTGCAAGTAATTATTTGATTTCAGTGGTATGAGTAACAATCATCTATGACATAATGATTCATTACATAAATGGATAAATATGAAAATGTGTCATGACACTTGACACAAGCATTAAGCCACATTGTTTCCATGAGTGTGCTATCATCAGTTTTCTTTTGCCATACCCTAGACTCCTATGTTGAGTTTAGCCATTGCCTTTCACAGTCACCTTCCTCAATGCATTGACAAGATACATCATTTGGGACACTGGGAAGTTTAAATAGTGGCTTATTCAGTTTTGTTCAATTGAAATGAATTTTCACAGGGATTGACTCACAATCAATGATCAAGCTTGACCAAACTTCACAGATCTAACCTACTTTTTCAATTCTTCTTAAAACAGGCATTTTAAGAATAAGAATGACACTGGAAAATTGAGGATGATTTATTTAAAGAAGAAAGAACTTTTCTCTTATATTATCACAACCTTTATCTACTCGCTGATTTTATGAATCATCATCTCATTCTTTAATGTCAGAACATTTCTAGGGAATGTTATCCAAAGTACATTGAAAACAACCATACAATCAAAGCTATTACAAACAGAAGAAGCCTATCTTGCACAGATCATTAGGCAGATTTCATACTGAGCCTGGAATTGTAGTACTCTAAGAGTAACTGTGGTTTAGGATTACAGAGTCTGAAATTTTCCAAAAAGTTTATTCTTCATATCCACTATTAATTATGATCAAAAACAATATTTTGTCTACAAATCTTATCCTCCCTGAAGAAAGATCAATTTTATTTAGAATGATCATTGCTGCTGATTGTGTTCAACCTGTAAGACTTTTACCATAACTGGACTGCAATTAAAAAAACTTGACTTTTGAATATTCTGTTGTACTATTGCGCCAACCAGATATACTGTATTACAACTTTTAGAATCTTCAATCCAAACTTTCCCCCCCAAAAAAGAAATATATTTATTTATTGTTATTTATTTGTTAAATTTATTTGCCGGCTATCTCACTATAGAACTACTCTAGGTGGATTATAATACAATAATTAATGTTATGATAATAATAAAATACAATAATTTATGTATTAGACTAGAGGTCTCCAAACTTGCCGGAATCCTGACAGCAACTTTAAGACTTGTGGATATCAACTCCAAGAAAGCTATGCTGGCTGGAGAATTCTGGCAGTTGAAATCCACAAGTCTTAAAGTTGCCAAGTTTGGAGACCCTGTATTAGACACTCATTTATATCTGACCTTTCATTCAAAAATTCAAAGTGCCTTATGTACCTATGTAAAGATAGATTCTTCAGTCCAAAGTCCAGAGGTGGTATTCAGCAGGTT